>CM057933.1:178086-464847 GCA_030141595.1 Chydorus sphaericus | reverse complement strand
GGGTGCACGAAAATTATTAGAGAGGTCAACCCTTCGGTTTATTTCAAGATATGTGTTGCATAATGCTATTCCTA
Source organism: Chydorus sphaericus (assembly GCA_030141595.1). NCBI lineage: Eukaryota > Metazoa > Arthropoda > Branchiopoda > Diplostraca > Chydoridae > Chydorus > Chydorus sphaericus. The sequence goes on along the minus strand of CM057933.1, from coordinate 464,773 downwards.
ATGAAACACTATATTGTTTCACCGCGCGAATGCCGAAAAAAGTCACAATACACTTAAACAAACCCCTTTTTTAAAATGATAATTTCTAAAAAAAAAAAATTTTAATAATTACGAATTCAAACGCTTTGTGCCTAATTTTTTCCTTATTCTGTTAAAGCGCTGTATTAAAAAAAACTATATTAGCTGATTATTCCCCTTTTTATTCAAGCGGATTCTATTTTAAATATAGACGAAACTTTTATAGACGAATTTAAAAAACCAAATTTTAACGATAATATATTATGCGTTTAATCCGAGGCTATTTTTCGATAAAAAAAATACATAGTAAGACGCATTCTATCTTATTGACGAATTTCTTATTGACGAAATTTTTTTTTTTTTAAACGATAATATATTCGTTTTAAACGAGGCTAACAAATAAAACGCAAGTCACTCACTAGGCCAGAGTTGATGGACGCGACAAAGAATTGTTATTACCGTAATTTAAATAATGTTTACTTGGCCCGCCTTATTTAATTCCTTATCAAAAATCGTGTAATAAGTAATATTTGTCAACTACTTTAAAATTACAAGTCATCACTCACTAACTTTGAGTGAAATATTATGTAACCGGCCCTTGTTTACTTATCCATGTCAAACTGTCAAAGGGAGACATGAGTCATGTCTCATCACTTTGTTTTCGTGTCATGATCATGTTAATTTTGTTTTCGAAAACAAAGTTGGAGGATTTTATTATTATTATTATTATTATTTGGGTTTTTTCGTGTTGGAGTTTCTATTAAACTAGGTTTAATATACACCAGGCGCATCTTATTGGACTTTGGATGGCCTTGTAATTATTTAGAGCCCCACACCAAATTAAATTCAAACCATTCTACTTGAAAATAATTATAGTAGAAGTAAACAAAATTTTTGAATGAGTAAACACTATTTATTTGGACTTCTTTACTCATTTTGAATTGCTAAAATACAGTTTTAGGATATGAAAACAATAATAAACAGTCCAGAATTTATCCTAGCCAGTGTCTAGTATAAATACAATTGCACTACATTTATTATTTTACCTGACGGTATTTCCTTCTTTAAAGTAAATAACAATCAGGGATGAAAAATGATTAATTAATTCTGAAGACCACCGAAGCAAACGTATTTGGTGTGCATATAATCATCGAGTCCGTGGCGGGATCCTTCCCGACCGAAACCGGATTCTTTGATACCACCGAAAGGTGCTGATGCGTCATTGATGAAGCCTTCGTTGACCCCAACCATTCCGGATTCCAATTGTTTGGCGACCCGCCAGACTTGGGAATAGTCGTTGCTGTAAAAGTAGTTGCCCAATCCCTTTCGAGTGTTGTTGGCGATCCTTACAGCCTCTTCTTCCGTTGAAAACCTGTCACATTATTACGCCATTTAGATCCTTTTCATTATATAATTGAAGGGTTCTAAGTGTTACTTATAGAGAGTAAGAACTGGACCAAAGATCTCTTCGTTGAAGATCTCCATATCGGTTTTGATATCCGCCAAAATGGTGGGCTCGTAGAAGCGGCCTTTAAGGATCGGATGGATCCTTCCGCCGGAGACGAGTCGAGCCCCTTTGCTTAGGGCATCCCGCACCATTCCGTCTACTCTGTTCAACTGCTGGTCGTTAATCATTGGACCCTGAGTGACTTTGGCTTCCATTCCGTCTCCTTGGACGATCTGGGATTTAACGGCCGCTGCAATCCATTACGGCGAAACGGTCGTAGACGTCTTCGTGAACTAGAACTCGATTGGAGCAAGTGCAAGCCTTTTAAAAAATAATATTATTAGTTAATAAATTATTAAAGAGAATATTCAAAGGTTTTTACTTGGCCGGAATTGCGGAATTTGGATAACATAACTCCCTGAAGAGCTTTAGAAAGATCGGCCGTTGGGAAAATGAAAGAGGCATTCCCTCCTAATTCTAATCCGAGGCGCTTCACAGTGTCAGCGCACTGCTTGTAAAGGATCTTTCCAACGACCGTCGATCCTATTAATCATAAATGATTTATTACAATTAAGCTACAATTTAAAATAGTTGATAAACCTGTAAAATTAATGCCGGCGATTAGAGGACTGGCACAGAAAGTCTGTCCGATAGATGCTGCGTTAGTTCTCGAAGATGTTACGACGTTAAAGTACCGCGGAAAACCTGCTTCTTCAACGAGAGCACCTAGAGCTAAAGCCGAGAACGGTGTGTCCTCAGCCGGGCGGGCCACGCAGACGCATCCGGCCGCTAGAGCCGCCGACATCTTCCGGACGAGCAGGGCTAGAGGAAAGTTCCACAAGCAGTGATCAAACCCACAACTCCGATGGGTTTTTTGAGGACGACAAGTTCCCTGGTGGAATTGGGGGCCACTCCGACTTCGCCGTAAATTCTTTTTGCCTCTTCTGCATACCACTCGATATAACCTACATTCATATAGATTTATCGGTATACTTTAATAAAGTAAAGAAGAGCATTGAGCTATATTACTGGCAGAATAAGCAACTTCGCCTCTGGCTTCGGCAAGAGGTTTGCCGCACTCGGAAGTTATCAATTTGCCAACTCTTCTGAATGATTGGTGACCAAATTGAGAAGATTTCTAAGAAGGTTTCCTCGTTGTTTTCCAGGTGTGGATGCCCAACTTTTGAAACTTCCAGCTGCTGCGCTGATGGCTGATTCAGCATCTTGGTGATGTGGAGTCTTGAACTGTGCCGATGACCTCGTCATTGACAGGGTTGGTGACTGGGAATGTCTTTCCGGAAGAGGATGCCACCCATTTTCCCACCAATGAAATTCTTGTCTCTTAGAAGAGATGAAAATTGACGACCTTCAACATTAGTACTCATTTTTGAATTGTTTTCAAGTGATCGGAGAGCAAACTGAACAAAACAAGTTATCTGTTCATGTTTATCTTTTTAGAATATGACAATGTAAATAACAAAACGTGTTTATTGTTTTTAAAGTTGAAGATTTTTGGGTTTTTTTGAAAGATGGAAATGCTGATCCCGCATCAAGCGTTAATCCATCTCGTTACTTTACTAAACTGTTATGCAATCTGTAATGAATTATCTTTGTAGAAACTTTTTTTTTTTTACTTATTAACTTTTAAAAACAACAAATATGTTTGTCACATTCTTTAAAAGACGAATATATAAATACGACCCAAAAGCGTAAACCATGGTATTACGTTACTGATCTACCTTACGCAAAGAAATTACATTTTTTCAGTATAAAATTTAAAATTATTGGAAACGAAGATGCCCCTTAAATTTTGCGCCAATTTGAACTTCATGTTTAATGAGAGTAGCAATTTGATTGAAAGGTACGAACTCGCATCTAAATGCGGATTAAAAACTGTCGAATCCGGATTTTTTTACAATATTCCGCTTCCGGAGCTCGTTGAAGCCAAAACAAGGGCCAATGTCGATCAAATTCTCATCTACTCTGATCCAGGTTAGATCGTTATTGCCTAATTATAATATTTGCCATAGGTAATTATATTCTTATTAGGAAATTTGGCTAATGGAGATATTGGCTTAGCTGCAATTCCCGGCAGAGAAGCTGAATTCAAACTGAGTTTGCAGAAATCAATTGAATATGCCCAAGCCTTGGCTGCAACAAGTAAATTATTAAAGAAATTTTTTTATTTTAAGTAATTTCAATTAGATTTCGAAATTAGAATCCATATTATGGCTGAAAAATAGTTTTTCCAAGATGACTGACGCTGGAATGTGGGATAATTATAAAGAAAATTTGCAATATGCTGTTGAAATATTAGAAGAAAAACATATTATTGATTGATAGAACCCATTTTCAATCTTGGAATTCCAGACTATTTCTTGGACACTTTCATCAAGGCAAAATCTATTCAAATTTTAATTTGTAAAACAGTTTAAGTAATTATTTAAATAATAGGACTTGAGATTATCAAACAGATTGACAGCAAGTATCTCAAGTTGCTGCTAGATATCTTCCATCTGCAGATGCTTGAAGGGAATTTGACTAACAGAATCAAAGAGCTTTTACCTTATACAGGTATCTACCGATTATTTTCACCATTGAGTTATATTTTATCCAATTTTAATTGAATTATTAGGTCACATACAAATTTCTCAAGCTCCAAACCGGCACGAGCCAAGCGCTGCTGGTGAAATTGATTACAAATACATTCTCAACCTACTTGAAGAGTTGGGCTATGATGGTTATATTGGATTAGAGTATAAACCCAAAGTTGATACAATCTCTAGTTTGGGTTGGATTAAAGAAGGTGGATACCAGCTTTGAAAATAACTATATATTTGAATAATTCCTGTAGTTGAGTTATATAGTGGTGTGATATTCATTAATAACAACTTTATACAGAGATAATAAAGTGTTTAACCAAGAATATCATGAAAAGTTGTGCCATTGTAGCCTAAATCTTGAGTTTTGACATCTTGAAATGAGATATAAGCATGGTCAGGGGAGATGCCAAGATTTTTCTCAAAATGCTGGGAGAGGACCTTTGAGTGCTCTTTATTTTCCTTCAGGCCAAGTTTTCCAATACTCATGAGGGAGACGATGGCACATGGGACATCCTCACCTCCCCAGACCATCTAAAAAAAGGGATTTATTAAATAATTTAATTGGTGACTGATTAATAATGTATAATATTATACCATTTGATCGGGAACTACAGTCACCACGCAGTACTTAAAAATAAAAATGAGATAATTTGATTTAATTATGTGAGAAAAGCTGTAATGATGTGTATACATACACTTTCTGGTTTTCCGAGAATTTTGGCAATTAAAGCTGAAGTTTCCTTCAGGAAGTTTGCAGGGATGGAACTCTTGGAGACGTTGGTGGAAATGTGCAAGTGAGGCATTTCTGAAGAAAAAAAGAGGATGACAGTTAATTAATAATTATGACTATCATAGCTTCAGCTTAATAAAATGACGTACCTCAAAAGTTGTTCACGACGTGATTAGTGGCACTTTTCAGTGAAAGATCAAGGAAAAACTGCGATCCGAAAAAATATGCCGGTTAGATGGTAAGAAATTTAGACAGACGATTTTTCATTGGTTCTTTGACCTTAGTTGAATATTTGACCATTAGATGGCATCACTTGTACCAATTTTTCTTTTTTTGCTCGTTTTCAAATTCAATGACTTTTTCCTCGGACATTTCTCGCTTACTGACGATGGCCGGTAGAGGGCAGCACTTGTAATAATACACCTTTAATTCGAGTCTGTTTTGGAAAGTAAAAAAAAAAACCGGGAATTTGCCGCGGTTTTCATTATACATTAATTAGTTCCATTGTTTCGCTATTGAAGCCATAAATATAGTATTCAAGAAATATAAGAAATTGAATTCCCTTTTTTCTTTTTTTTTTAGAAAAGACAAGAGTTGGAAAGTTTCATCTCAATTATTTTCTCTTTTTCTTTGTTGACGGCGGCAAATTGTCGTGCGGTCATCGGTCAAGTATGAAATTGAAAAAGCTGACAGTTGGCGCTCGTTTTTTCTTTGACTTTGTCGCCTGCTCAAACTTGTTAAAGGTCTAATAACCAGTTTGCCCACACAATAACTAACATATCACAGATCTTATATTATAGAAATCAATACTCTCGCCCCCACTATTTTAGAAAGAGAAACATTTACAGTTTCTTGCTTTACTTTCTTTAGGTGAAAAAGTTATCCAATTACTCCACTAGTCATGTAAGTGACAAGTTTTATATATTTGAAAAAGGTAACTATTCCAACTTTTGATTGCTACAAGTCGCTCTAAAATAAACTTTTTCCATTAGTCTCCAATATATATCTAAAACTTCTTACACAAAATAAGCTTTTAATTTTCCGTTATTTGGCATCACGCCTTTGAGTCATCTGTTGCAGTCAGCTGATGATGGCGACCATCTGTATATAAATACGTGCAAGCTGCCAATGTTTAGAATTAGAACTAGTCTCTCTGTGTATTTTTCCCGTCACGTTTAGCTGGAAATCACTCAGCTGGACTTAAAGCTTCTTGTTTTCTTTGGAAATCAAACTAAATATAAAGAGACCATTTGGGGATTTAGGGTACGATGTGTATATATATTTAGACAATGCTTAAATGAGCCGAGCGAATCCTTTTTTATTGTTATCTTTAGAAAGCGACCGTATTTGTTTGACACTAACTGCTGCCAGTGGCGTCAGCTAATTTATGGGCTTAGAATGACAATTTCATGAGCTACTGGTTCTTATTATAGAAATTGGCCTTTTTATTTTCTGCATATACAATTAGTAAACGGAAAACAGGTATTCTTGAGGGTATAATTTGCCAGATTTTTTACCTGAGATATGTTTTTATTTTTTTTTAACTCAGATTTACAGATTGGCAAAACATATTTTTGAAGGGGCTTTAATGAGGGCAATTTTTACAACTAAACAACTCAATATATAAATATGCAGGAACTGATAAGGCCTTTTTTAAAAACTGGCTTTGGGCGATGCGCATACCTGATGATGCTACTCATTACACACCTGTTTTGCATGTAACTTCATGTGGCTCGTTGGTCTAGGGGTATGATTCTCGCTTTGGGTGCGAGAGGTCCCGGGTTCAAATCCCGGACGAGCCCAATTTTTATTATTATTATTTTTTCTTTACTAAATAAATAATTAATTTACGTAACGCTAGAATCCTTTCTCCGCTTTTCAATTTACTTAATTATATTCTGTTTCTAATACCCAACACTAGATGGCGAATATAAAGAGAGCAAGAACACTTGGTTCGTTAGTCGAATGTTTCGGGTCTATCGGATCCCTCATTAACTCATTTTGGCGGACAGCTAGCTGACGTCTAACATATAGTAGATGATCCCCCCTCTCTCTTCATTTTTCCTCGCGTTACTTGCAACAAAGCTCCTCATTAAGCGAGACGTCTATCCGCCATAATGAAGCTACTCATCGACAGTAGTTGATGATGTCGACTGCTAGGAAATGGCACATTTTTCTTTCGCCCTAGATAACTTAATACCAAGTTGTTGCTACACCACCAGTAGCAGCTCATTAGCTTACGTTGATTGCTCATCTTTATACTACCAGCTAGTAGGTTGAATGAATTCCTTTCCTAATCAGTTGCGTGATGTTGCCATCCACTCGCTCATCGATTGCCGAGAACCGCCCCGGCCGCGTGTGCAGCACCAGTCACGCATTCCTACGGAATCAAGTCATCCATTATTGTTTTTCTTTTTTTAGATATAACCAGCCCACTATACTCTTTCTAATCATAGAAATATCCCACTGGGATTTATTGCGAGCCGCAGGCGAGCTGATAGGTCGTACGTTAGGGCTGCAGACTGATCGTTTTGGCGTGCGCTCTCTGTCTGTGTATGGAGGCCAATATCTCCGCAATCAGAGAACACATTAAAATTAAAACACACCATTCGATTGCAAATCACCGGGAGACGCAATCAAGCCTAATTTTGTGATTTTTAGAGCAAAAATTGAAAAGTCAATAAATAGTAGGTTGCAATGTCTCTTCTGATAAAAATAAAGAATATGTCGTTTCCATAGTAACAATCAGTATCGTCTGCGTGACCAAGCAGGTGTGTTGCAAATTGAAATTAAAGACTATAATTCGCTTTTAACTAATTTGTTTGTGTGAAATCGTTGTCTGATTTTAGTGAATTTAATGAGCTGTTGGGGCGTTTTCTTTTAACGAGGTGTTGTTCTAATAACTTGTTTTAAGATCTTGTCCCATGTCGCAAAACGGGTTTTAATCAGGCGGATGGGGATGTAACATTGTAGTCATGTAGGTTCATTTTCACATACAAAAATTTGAATTGTATTGTGTTGGTTTCCATTAATTTTAGTAAATTCGATTGATGAGTCTTTACGTACTCATTGACAGACGAGTTGACAGATCAAGTTTTGACCTTAATTCGGTCAGTTCTAAATAATCTTTATTAAACATAAACAAATATAATTTTAAATTATTATTTCCATTCATTTTTTTTAATTTCTATCTTTTAATATTTATATAGATCCGAATCTTCGCCTTTTAAACATAAAAAAGTTATTTTTTTAAGTTTCCTTAAACAAACGGCTTACAACCATAATGCAACGAAGGTGAAATAAAGTGATCATGTAAAGAAAAAGAATAGCAAATAAAAATCACCAGACCGAGATCCTTGTTTGAGGAACAACAGATGCGAACAGATGAACAGATTAAAAGCGGCTTCTTCTGGTGATTAATCATATATGATGTTTCACGTACGCGTTAACAAGCTAATGCGCTTTACAATTCAAATGCAGATTTAAAACAATCCCTCAATCGTAAAAAATAATTCAGTTGGAGACTGAATTATCTATCAATCGGCGAGCATAAGCTCGCTTTCCTATCTTATATATATATAAATAAAATTTTTTCTGCGACAAAATTGATCAAAAAAAAGAAAAAAAGCCACAGAGCAAGGTTATTACTTTATACGTCGTCTGCTACACGCACATCACCAAGAAGAAATAGCCAGTGTGCAGCACAGCTGTATATTTGTTGAACAGTTGGCAGGAGGTGGAACATCAACGTCAGAGAGAAGAAAACGCAGCGGGAATTCCCGCGTGATTCTGAACCATTTCGGGGTATTGGTTGTTTGTATTACGACCTCCCTCTTTTTTATGTATATTCTCTCTTTGTTACAGCATTCTTTTTAGAAGAAGTAAGAGGGTTGGTTATATACGCGCGGCCGTTATATATTATTCATTTTTCTATTCTCGACGAGAAGAAATGTAACGAAGCAGAACTAATCGTTTGGGATAGAAAGAATAACTGTTTCATCATATATAAGAGAGTTATAGATGCATCATCTTCGATTTGAAGGTAGTAGGTACTACTAAGGTGTAATTTCCCTCGTCGATCGGGCCGTGCCCCTGGAGAAGCTGCTCATGCAAATGAGGATCCATCATCCGTTAAAAAGCTGTAATCAACATTGGAGAAGAAGGGATGATTGAAAGCTTTTCTTTAGCTTCTCTATAATTAAAAAAGAAAAAAAAATGTATTTATAAAAAAAGAAATAAAAGGAGGTAGAAAAGATGTCAACTACGACGTCAACTAGAACCACGCCTATAATCGATATTCTTTTTTAAAAAGAGTTTTACACGTGGATACATCGTCTTATTGAGTCATAAAGAGCCGGCCTTAATACATTACATTTATTTATTTATTATGATGGAAAGAAAACTAAAACACAAAAAGTGGAGCCGCCGCCCGGCGTCCATCGGCATCGATTGATGAAACTATATTTTTTGTGTTAAAATGGCCGTCATCAAGGTAACCCTGGCAACAATAGGGCGGAGTAAAAAAAGAAAAGTGGTTCCGCCGCCAACGCGTTGGTATGATAATTTCAAATGACAGCCGTTTCTCTGAGCACCCCCTTACAGAAGAAAAGTTAACAAAGGTCAACTGAACAAAATGGTATTAACAAGAAAGCCGTCGGCCTTAACTTCACAAAGAAAAAGGTTTTTTTTTCTAGGTAGGTAGGAGGGTTAAGTTTAGTTTAGTAGGAGGGTACATATATAGGGGCACCGGTCACTTTTGCCTATTCACAAACGTCCATTAAAAACATCAAACTCTCGAGTTTTGTTCAACTAGCGACAGAAGGTACTCGCCGCCGGTCGTCCGGCCCCTCTAGCCTAACACTCGTATAGCGAAAGAGCCATAATAATACCATTGATCCCCCCTTTGCAAGTCGGGTTGTACCACAGAAATGTCTAATATCGACCCCCCGTAGGCCTTTATATGCACTCGAAGATATTCACACTACATTAGCGAAAACAGCTGTTACTCTGTCGGCGAAAAAATAATACAAATGACACATTCCTAGCGGAGGGTAAATGAACTATAAGACACACAAGAAATTATTATAATAAATCTGACAATGTTTAATCAATGAGGGAAACGGCGTCGTCTGCTTTTACTAGGGGTGTTGAAAGGGTTGTGGCCTCACAGCATGCGGTCTAGTTCAGTGTGCGACACAAACACGTTGTTCCCCCTCTTATAATAATAATTTTTTTTTGTTAAGGATTCTAGCTGTAATCATAGTGTTACGAATTGTGTGAGGTCCTCTAGGGGGGGATTTTATACTTTGTGTGTCGTTTCTCTCGCTTCGTCTATTTCTAGTATAACCCGATTGGTTTCGGTTCCTGAGTCACGTATGCTAAAAAATAAAAATCGATTCCCTCTCTCTTTCTATCTCACTGACTCTCTTTCTTCCTTTTGATCATCACACAGATATTGAATCTGCTGCTGCTGAAATTGGAAAGTGAATGACACGAAGGAAAAGTAAATCCAGGTCACTACACTGGTGTGATTATATGAGGAGGAGCTTTGGTACATTCCTCCTCCCGGCGAGCACACGCATCTCCATACGGTATAATACATTATTCAATATGGGTTTCATCTCTCTCTCTACCAAGGTGATGGATCATCATGTTTATACCCCTACTGTTTCTTAATGGCATTCTAATTAGATTTTCTTTTTCTTTTACTAGGAACCACGTGCTTGTAGACGACCTTGTTCCGGCTGACCCCTTCTCAATTTTCAATGTCGTCTGGTAATGGTTAAAGCAGCCGGAACGAGCATATGGCTGTTTTTTTTTTACAGAGGGTAAGAGTAATATAAGAATTCCTTCGATATAAAGAGGGGGTCGTCGTCGTCGTCATGGATTTTTATGTTAGACCTTGGGTGGCTCTAGAGAGGGTGTGTCGTCGCACTGAATAATAGATTATCGACGGGTACAGACAGAGAGAAAAAAGGGGAGCGCCTTTCCTAAATGTATTCCGGCCGGATGGCGGCGGGTGTCGACGATTTTCTAAACCGTGAAAGACCCCCCTACTTTTTTCTCATAAAATCCGGAACGGCCGGATGTTGAACCTGATGACATTCCATCATAATTCAAAAAGGTGCAGATTTTTCCTAGTTTAACTTTTTAAACTGGAACGGCCGGATGTTGTGTACCTGATGACATTCCATCATAATATCTGGAAAAAGGTGTCGTAAAATCAAGGGTCATAAAAATTTATTTGTTTCTTTTGAATCTGTCCCTCTCTCTCTCTCTTTAATGACCTCAATTACTACTGTACTAGGTGTATTTCGATCCTTAGGGGTTGGGGACACAAAGTGCGACGAATCCTACTTGGCTTCTGTGAAAGAAATAAAAACTTCCTTTTGACCCTCAATAAAAGAAGAAGAAGAAGGCTGTCCAGTGCCGCTAGGGTAGCCATATGCCTTGTCACCTGGTCATCAAAAGTTTGACGACGACTACTAACATCCCAAGGGGGGATATATATTCAATAATAATTTTCTGACAGCCTTTCAAGCTGTCGCTCCTTTTATAATTAGGATTAAAATGCTTTCAAGTTTGTGAGCTCAAAGTGACTTTCCATGTGATGCATTTTAGAGAATATGATATGTGAAGGAATCCATCACGACATATTGAAAAGATATCTAGTAGACTGTAGGATAGCATCAAAGTCTGGCTGCTGGTTGCGTCGATAGATGATCCATCCATCACTCTGTATGGGAACCAAAAAAAGATAATCCGCTTTTCTTTTTTCTTCTCTTTTTATGCGATTAAAGCAACCGCCTTCTTCATTCGATGGAGCGACGCTAATGCCATCATGATGGCGACGGGATTCTCCTTCCATACACCCGATGAGAGCACTAAGATAACACTGGCTGCCAACAATACGATACTCTCTATCTGTCTCACTCTTCTTTTGGAAAGAAATAGTAGTAGTAAGGTCTTAACGTCTTTACGGACTAATTACCCAGCGGGGTATATAAGCAGCATTGGTCCCTTTTCTGGAAAGATGCCCATTAAGACCCTTCTTCTTCTTCCTTCCTTCTTTAGTTGTAGTTGTATACAATAACAACAACAGAAACTCTTCGACCCGTAACCGAAGACTGAGGAGAGCTTATCTCTTTATTTTTAGTTGTATTAGCGCAGCTCTAAAGATTCTGCTGATGACGGACATGATTTTCACGTCGAGGCTGACCTCGTTGGCGCCAAAAAGGAGCTTCTCGTGATTATAGAAAGTGTGAAGAAGAATCTGCTTAGAAGTCCTTGACTTAATTTCTGTATAAATGATGCGCAATGGTGAGCAAGTGAAAGTGATTGATTGACAGCCAACATTTTTAGCAGTCAGGCAATTGGCTACGGGCAGCTGCGCACGAAATTGGCATTTATATAAAAAGAGAAAGAAGAGAGTTGTTGATGACCCTGGGCACGGATCATAACAGGAGAGAGAAAGAAGATGGCCACTTTTTCATTGGGGAGGAGTTGAAGATGGACCTAGCGTCATGTCAAGGCAATCCCTCATCTCTCTCTACGAACCAGCCCTCTTCTTTTTACTAAAATTATAGTCGTTGAAGAAAAGAAAAGAAAAAAACGTGTATATGGGGGCGCTGGGGCTCGTGTTCCCCTTGATGTATTCAAAGACTACACATTTGCATATATCCGATTTTTTGGTTAGTTATTATGCAGTTTTTTTTCTCTTTCTTTCCAAGGGTTAGTAATTATGCGGGGTTGCTCACAAGTGACCATCAAATGGTGACCTATTAAACTGTTGCTCACAAATTTTTTTGCAAGAAAATAAGGGAATTAATTCACCTTCCTTATATAGTATTGCTTAGAAAAATCCGTAATTGCAAACTGTGCTTTAGTAGATTTTACTCACAAAAGTCCATCATTGATCAGAGAAGAGAGTTTTAACACGACCTCAATGTAAATAGGATCTGTGTGTGAGCAAGCAGCCAGTCTCAATCATCTTCTTTCTGCTGGACTGGATGGGGGCCTTGTGTAAATCACCGCTCGCCCAGCCGGCCATCATCATCAGCTCCGTGCAGCCCTTCGGGGGTACTTTTTTAGAAAAGAAAGAAAACAGGTCTTCCTTCTATAAGCTCCCCTTCTAGCATTGCCGGCAGCTCCTCTCCCTTTCAGTCTTCAGTTGCTCCCCAGACACGGTGCGGAACAGTCGCTGCTCCCACTCGATCCTCACACTTTTCTGTTTTTATTTTTTTTTTTAAGTTGCAAGTTGAGTTTTTGAATGGACCCAGTGCAAGTTTGATACAACATTTCTTTGTGATTTTATATCTATTGAAGGGAATTTTCATCAAGGTAAGCGTTTATTAACTAATTTTCTTTGTTTGAAAAGAAAAAAAAACGAGTCGGCAGTTTTTTACAAAGAAGGGGGGAGAGAGACTTCTCCTCCTTCCAGTTGTTGAACTGTACGTGATGCCATAGCGATAGCGACAACCATCTTTATATAACATCGATAAAACGGCTTTTCTCTTCAAGTTGCCACGGCAACTGTAAAAGTTTGCTCGTTAAAATTTCCAAGAGTTCTACTCGACTATTGATGAGGTAGAAAAGAGAGCTATGTGCCGATGGAATTAGTGCGAGCAATTCGAGTGTGCTTGAAGAGTACCAGCACCATTTTCTTCCTTATATATCTTTAAGCAAAGAGAAAAGAGACCCTTCTTTTGTTTATCTTGGGTCTAACCTATCACTGTTTACCTCTTCTTTTACGCCGCCAACTTTGGAGAGGCTTTAAGTTATGTCACCCAGCTGTGTTTACACTTTTAAAAAAGATTTCATTTTCTAAAAAGAGATGGCTTGACCTCAGTTTGGAAATAAAAAAACTGGTTGGTATATCAGACCAGTAGAATCAATATATATAGCGGCTGCTCTTTCATCTCGTTCTTTGATCTGAAAGTTGACGACCAGCAGACCAGAGAGAGAGCTGTCAGCACGACACACGCGAGATGGTCAAAAAAAACCCGCACGCTCCAACGGGTTTTTTTTTTCCAAAAAGTCAACACCCCTCTTCTATGTACATATTTTTATAAATTGATTTCTTCTCCAAGATATCTCTTTTGTCTCTTTCTTTTTATAATTATTCAAAAAACCATATAAGGATGTTGACAGGTGGGCAGCCTAACCCCCAATTGACAGTCATTATGAGGGTAAATATTATTCATAATATACAGCTGGTCCGGAAGTTATGCAAGACTGCTCTTCCGTGAGTATCTTATGGGAGGTCTCTTTTCACACTTGACTGGATCCAGCATCCATGACTGTACAAAAAGTAAAGCACATGGAAAAAAAAAGTATAATATGGCTATAGTCCAGCTGGTATTACATCGAATAGGGTGGGGGTGGAGAGTGAAAATCCGATCTAATGAAAAAGAATAAAGAAAGAAGAATCCTATATAGCTGCGTGCCGCCAATCCATTATCAGGATCTCGACGGTTGTTGTTCACCTATAAATCCTGGTGCGGGCTGGGCAATTAAGAGGCCAGAACCAGCCGCGCCGAAGGCGCTTGGTGGGTAAATGCGTCGTCGGAGCCTTCCTTGAAGATGAATTCATTGGAGCGTTGCATTCTCACGCTTAGTTTTTTTGGCATAATATCGAATGACATGATATTATATAAAAGATATCCAATATGTCTGAAGAAGAGAGAGAAAAGAGCATCTGTTTCTGCTTTTTATTCTTAAACTCCCACGGGCTTCTTTTTAAAAGAAATGTTGTAGTATACAATGGCCTCTAACATGATTCGGGTGCTGCTCGAGGGGTCAGCACTGTTCTTCTTCTTCTTCTCAGTGTAATTAGCAAGTTCGTTTTTCTTTTCTGTGGTTTTTCTTTTCTTTCTTTTTTATGAGCGGGGGAGGAGCTTAAAAGAAAGGGGAAGATGGGTGAAAAAAAAAAAATTTATACTTTTCTTTGGGGCTCTGACAGGTAGCTCTAATGAACCCAGAGGAGAAATACAAAAGAAGATTTTATTTATGCGTCCTCTTTGGTGTTAAAATAAATTCTAATTTTTTTTCGGATCATCTTGAAAAATGCCTGTAAAATATTTTCTTATTTAAAAGAATCATTTTGAGATGTCCGGCATCTTAGAATCTATAGAATCCCCAAAAAAGTTTATTTTTGTGAGAAAAGAATGATTTTGATGATGTCCGGCATCTTGCTGTAGGAACCAATCGTTGGTGTGGTGGTCAAATCCAATCTTGTTTGCTGACGGTTGCGCTGGCTGGCAGCGTGATTGCTTCTTTGTGTTGCTGTATAGGGTTTCTTAATCAAATCTGGCAAACGCGCTTGTTGTTCAGTTGTTGTGTGGTCTCTCAACCGTCGCATCTTTTGCGCCTGATGGAATCAAGAGAGAGAAACCACTATTCTTAAGTATGTTTTGATTACCCTGGGGAGAGAGAGTTTCTCTTTTATAGTGGCGCGCATTTGTTCCGATTTCAAAATGGCCACGTCCCTCTTAGATGTCGTCGTCGTGTGGGGCCCTTAAATATAAAAGAAAGAGCTCTTCTATTGTCTAATAGACTATCAATTCTTTTGAGAGAGTCGGTTCGATGACAGATCGGATTTTCATGATGTAACAAGATCTTGCCACCAGGGGTGGTACTATTCTGTCGATTCATTATAAAAGCAGCTGGGGTGCTTCATTCTTATTCTTGAAATGAAATAAACGATATCGAGTTACTAACCCTCTGCCATCGTCTGCCATATGTGGGGTGGACGGTCACCAGGTAGCGCCACAAAAAAAAACTTATTTAGTATTCAAGACGGAATAGAAACAGGTTGCCAGCTGGCTCTTACCCTTTTTATATTATTCGTGTCTCTGAGTTATGAGTATCTTCTAAAAGCTTTATTTTTTTTATTTTTTTTTATTCTTTTATTCTTTTGGGAGAGCGGCAACACCGTATAATGACACATTAATTCAGGAGAAAAAGGGGGGAACTGGTGGTTATTAATTTCGTCACGGATATGATATTGCCTTAGGGCTATTATAAACTATGGCAACGGGTGTGAAAAAGTAAAAAGGGCGGAAGACGATTATACGCAAGTTTTTTGTTGTTAGTGTGTGTGTGTGCGTTAGCCACCGGTCATATCCGGCGGAAGTGGAACAATCATCACGCCGAGTTGAGCAGCCCAACTACACCTGTTGTTTATTGCTCTTGCCTCGCGCTACTGTCATCAAAGATTTTTTTTGTTTAAAATCATTTTGCTTTTTCAAAAAAGATTCCTGGACATCTTTTTAAAAAAAAGAAGAAGAAAAAAAAAATAGATTTCTTAGATTCAAAAGATACCGCCATTTCTTATATTTATTTTTTTTTTCTTCCGGTTTCGGCTCATCGAACAATTTGAATGAGCGGCTAGCTAGCGGTTTCTGATGTAACTTTTTTTTTTAGATCGATGACAGCTTAAAGAAAAAAAAAGATTTTTTCTTGTTATTGCCGCTCTGGGGGGGTTTGAGCCCAGCATGAGAAAAAAAGGGAAAAAAAGTTGTTCACAAGTTCTTTTTTCTTTCAACAGACTATGAATAATGATGATTGCCCATTTTTCTTGATATTATTCTATACTAGCACGACTAGTGTCACTCAGCTGGGTGCCCCCACAATGTCACAATAATGAAGTCGTTGTACCCACCACCAACCAACGTGATAATCCTTATATAACAAAAATACGGCAGATGTTGAACTGCAACGCCCTCTATTCGTTACAAAACTGAGATTACAGTATACAACAAGCCCAAAAAATCAGAGTAATGTAACCACGAAACTGGTGAGACAGCTGCATCATCATCAGACCACGCCCCATGATGAGTGAGATTTGTGTCATTACAACGTTGCCAAAAAATGATAACAGTTGGGATGCCCAGAATCTTTAGAATCCCAAAATTCAATTCTTTTTTTTTTTTAATTTCAAATCATTTTCGGATGTCAAGAATCTTTAGAATCTTGTTGCTCTCGGAATACGAATGACATAAAAAAAAAAAAAAAAAAGGTAGAAAAAAGGGAGATGATTAACGATGATGCGTCCGTGACAGTTATCGGCAGTTCCAAGTTATCTAGGGATAGAAAGAGGGGAGAGAAACCTGTTAAAGAAAGGAATGTTTTCTTCTAGAAATAGGCGCCCTCTTTCTATCTCATCATCAAAGGAGACGACGACGACGACGAAGGAAAAACATCTTTTCTACATTAAGATTAAAGCAGAAAAAAAACTTTTGCACTCTAATTGAAGGATCGATGGCCCAGGAAGCTAAACATTCCTTATATAACTTTTCTTTCTTCTTTTTGGGCGTTTACCATCAAAAGTTGAAATATTATTATTGGATTTCTCTATATGCAATTATACAATTTTTTTTCTACCTGTTTTTCCTCCCTAAAAAAACCATCTGGTACTCGTGGGCGGATGAATAAAAAAATACGCCCTCAACTTGATTAAAATTCTTTTTATTTTATTTTTCAGGTAATGCTTTAGGAAAGTAAAAAATAAGAAAGAAAATGCTGCTGACGTGGACCTTACTGCTGATCCTGTCTACCTGTGCGGCAGCCGACAGGGCCGATTAGGACTGCGGCCACAACGGCACCGATCCTTCAAGGACTCTCTTTATTGGATTTACCAGTTTTCTCCAGAGGGGATCGACCCAATTCCATGGATAAGACTCTTGGAGCCATTTTCAGCAAAGTGGCCTTTTCGGCCGCATCGAACCAAACGGCGAATCCCAAGGAAATCGTCGTCAACATTGTGAATCCGGAATATAATAATTCTAACTGTCCAGAATGGGACCAGTTCCACAACGGCCGGTACTACTTCTACGACTAGTACCACAACGGCCGCTCCTCTAACGGATAATTCGACCAATAAAGGGCCGATAAAGCCTCCCGTTTTCGAGTTCGACACTCGAATTTTCGACTTTATTCCGTACGATCGAACCCCACCTCCGGCAGTGGTTGATCCAGGCCGGCAGTACAACCCCAAACGTCCCAGGCCTCAGAGGTCCATCGAGGATTATACGGCCCGTCATCCATCTCTACCTACATTCAACTTGAGACCGACGATCCCACCTCTAGTTTTGGATTTAACCAGCACTACATCTACGACCACTACATCCACCACATCTACGACGTCGACGACCACTACATATCCACCACATCTACGACGTCTACAACTCCTTCAACCACAACCACCGAAGAGTTTGACTACATCCAGCACGACGACATCTACCATCCCCCCGGTAGAAGAAGATGTCGAGCCGGAATCATCCACCGGAAGGGAAGAATCCGCTTGGAGCGTTCAGATCTACGGCGTCTGCACTCTGTTCGCCGTTTTGGGCCTGTACACTCTCTCAAATCTGTTGAGATTGAGGACGTCTGCGGCCAGGAGACTGCTGAGTACGAGCCACTGCTTATCCATCCAGCTGCTCGTCTTGTTTCCTCTCTATAACTCGCTCCATTCATTGTTATACGACGCTTACAATCAGAGGAGGCTCCTTCCAGCGGCCCTCGCTTTCTCCATCTTCAACGTGGCGTTCCCTTGTCTCAGCTCCGCCCTGGCCGTCCTCCTCTTGGGCATCTTCAAAGCCACTAAACTTCAGGTATAAAAAAGAATTCTCTTCTAATCTCCTAAAAGGTTTTTTTGTGAAAAAACGGTTTTCTTCTTTTCTTCCATGTCATGCTTCACTTAATGCGTGCCCTATCGGCTCCATGGGATCGAGATAAGAGAAGATGAGAAGTCACTTTTCGTAGAAGAAGAAACTTTTTTTTTTTCCTTTTTCTTGGGTTGGGTCCTTTTTCTTTTATCCAATTTGTTTGGAGGGGGTAATTTCTGTCATTATGACTAAGCAAGAAAACAACTTTGTGTGGGAGGGTGTCCTGATTTCAATTGTCACGCCCGTTAGAGACGAATAAAATGTAATTATTCAATTTTTTTTTCTCTCGCACAGGTGATGCCGGGAATTTTGGTTAAACCGGCCTTAGGGCGGCCTTAGTGCTTTCCATTTCGCCCTCAGTTTGAGCATCGATATCGTCGTCGGATCCGTCGGTGGACTCTTCTCCCTACATTTAGCCAGTCAGGCCTATTTCGTTCTCTGGTCCTTGGCCCTTTCATTGGGATATTTGGCCGCATTTGGACCGGCCACAAGGGCCGCTCTGAGCCTCCAGACTGAGACGATGAGGGGACATTTAACGGCTCTTCATCTTCACGGTGCTTCACTTCCAAGGCTGATTCCGCAGCCGACGCTCTTGAGAGCCGTTAGGGTCACTTTGGCAGCGGCCATTTTGGCCCTCTTAGTGGCGGCTTTCCAGCTCTATGGCATGTTTGGTGTCTACGGACTCCCCTGGCGGCAGCAGCAGTCCGTATCGGCCTCTTCGGACACCTTCACCCGTCGTCCTCACTCAGGAATTCCTCGCAAGATATCAAGGACTTCCAGAAGGATCGCAACTTGAACGGGATGCGCTGAGAGAAGTGTTGGGACTGCCCTCTGTCGGCCAGCAGGTCGTCGAGATGAATAGAGATCCATGGCCGGTGGCTCCAGAAAACTTTTGGCCCTGGTGGACCTATCAGCTGATTGCCCGTCTATTGGAATTCGTCATGGCCGCACTCATCGCTTACGTCGCCGCTCAACCTTACCGATCGTCTAACATGAACGGATCTACTATGGATAAGCAGAGCGATGGTACCCAGAGCAGCTCCTCTTCGGCCGCTACCAAGAAATCCTCCATCTGGCTCTTTACGGGCCGATCCTTGAAATCAGGATCGATGGAAACTCTCTCTACCCTGTGCTGCCAATCGAGCCGTAACAATGCAGCCAATCGCTCCGGAGCGTCGGAGATGGTTGTCCATCAAGCTGGAACGGACGGACTGTCTCCGGTGAAATCCATGTCATCGGAAGAATCCAACTATCCTCCACGAAATTACTGCTATTCCAATCCTCATCACCACCACCATCATCACGTTATCGAGAGGCCGTCCATTCCGATCCCGATGGATCATCATCACGCTGGAACGCTTCCAGCAAACTCTATCGTTTACGGTTCTAAACGATCCTCCCAGTTTCGATCATCCATCCGCTGCGCTGGATCCAGCAGCACCATCGCTGGACCTGTCGTAGCTGCAGCAGCAGCAGCGCCCTCATCCGTCTTGGTGAATGATAACGGATTCATCCGCTTCCGGGATGGTATGGAACATCAACAGCAAGAACAGACTTATGAAGAAGTGGATCGACATCATCATCAGCTCCGACATCCTCATCAGCACATTTATCAAGAATTGGGTCAGCACAAAGCACCATCTCTGACGTACTATTCTACCAGCTCTTCCATGACTGGATCCTCATCGAATACGACGAACAAAGGGACGGCCACGACGCCCTCTACCTGCACTTATGAGCACTTATGTCGGAGAGGATTGGCCGGATATTACGAGCCTCAGAGGTACGAGATGCAGCCGCAACAGCCGACCAATCACCAGCTACTCAGTCTGCTGGCTAAAGAGAGCAGCTGTCAGATGTTTCAGCACTCTTCGTGCAACATTTACGGAGGATCCTTATCGGGACAACATCCACCACCTCCTAGCCAGCACGCTCTATTGAGACAGTGTCAGCATCACTGTCACTGCGGCAGTGATGCATCTACGTCGATGAAATCCGCTCCTAATTACGAGTCTTATGGGCCCAAACCTGAAGCTCAGAGTCCCGTTGCAGTTGAACCCGACTTGCGCAACATCCCCATCTTCCTGTGAAAAACTCGACAATTTCTTTTTTTGTGTACATATGAAAAAGTGAACTCTACTGGCAGCCCTCTGGTGGCAGGTAAATTTTATTTATTTATTTCTCCGGAAAAGAGCAATATAATGTAAAAATGTTTTTTGAATATTTATAAAGGAAGGAGCTGAGCGCGTGTGTTGAGCGCAGTGGAGCGGATGAAATGAGGACCACACTTCAAAGCTGCTACACGCTGAACAGCTGGAAGTAGAGGGGGAGACCACCCCAAGTCATGTGCAACTCAGGTATATATACTAGCCCTCTTGCTGAGCGTAGTGTATCCGTCAATCATACAATTGAAAACATGTTTTTTTCTCTACCTTTTTACAGTTGGAATTATTAGGCGAACTTGACGATATGACAACCCGCAGTGCCAGCCATCAACAACAAATTTGTGTGTGTAAAATAATCTGTATAAAAAATGAAATTTTTGTTTTGATTTTTCTCCGTATAGTGCATCTTTTTTTTGAACTGACTAGTCTCTGTGAAATATTTGAATTTGAAAAGTTGTATTATTATTATTGGGAAAAAGAAAACCACACATTCCACGACATGAAAGAATAAACAAGAAGGAGCGATATGATATTGCTATCTATCTATATTTGGTTAGTCTCGGTCAACGTTTTTTTTTCTTTTTCTGGGAATTATTGACCCTTGGTAAACTTTTCATCCCAAGGCCAGCAATAAAAATGGCGCCCTTGAGAGATGTTGTTTTGGAGAGAGAAAAAAACCAAGCCTTTTCTTAGCGTGTTGAAGTAGTCTTTACTGGAGAGTCCATCACGACCAACATTATTGTGAGAAAGGGGGCGGACTACATCATAAACTGGTAAGTGAATTTCTACTACTAGTAGTAGGCATAGAGAGTGGTGCGGCAATCAAGCGAGAGGGAATGATATGCAGATTACTGTTTCGTCTGCTGCTTGATTTGTTCAGCAGCCATCTTTAAATGAATAATCGAAAAAATGGCGACGTCTTTAAGTGCTTAGACGAGAGGGAGAAAAAAAAAGTTATATATGCCGCTTTCAGAAAGAGAGAGAGAGAGAAGGGTCTTTGATTAGAAATTTCATGCAGGATTTGCATCTGACAGTCGGAGATTCTTCTCTGACGCGGAAGAATGATGAAAAGAAGAGGGGGTGCCTCAGGGGCTCACAGCAGCAGCCATTTTCTCAAACTCTCTCAACTTCCAATACACATTTCAATCTAATTACTATTACTGACATAATCATTTCCCCCTTTAGACGATAGTTTCCACGCAATAGAAACAGCTGTTGGTGTCAACGAACTTTAATTGCAAGTCAGGATGAAGCTAATAGCTTCTATATATGTGTGTGTGGAATATGGCAGATGGCGCTATACAAGTACTTTAATCAAAAAAAAAAGAATTTCATTTTTTATAGAATAAAAATAATAACAAATGGCAGCCATATTGTTTTCTTGAGGGTGACCGCATTTCCGTCTGTTCTGCTCTTGTTGAGTGGATGGAAAAACCACTCTAGCCGAAATAGAGAAGGATATCACATAAATATACATGAGACCTAAATATCGATCATTGTATTCTGTCAGTTCAATCAGGCTGTCAGTCTTCGAACTGCTGGCTGCTGCTGCTGCCCCCATCGGGGGCGTTCGATGCGCACCCCCCGGCGACCAAGAAAAAACTTCCAACCTTTGATTGAAAACTGAATACCATTCTGTGGAATGATAATTTCGCATTGTAACACCAGTACGTTTACCACCATCTGGTTGGATAGAATCCAAATCGCATTTTATGGATTTGAAGCTTGAGAGAGATTCGTGCACGGCGCGAATCACGCGTGTGGGTTTTCAAGAGAGTCAGCGTGAGTTACGATAACTGCCGAGCTGCCTATTTCTCTCTCTCTTTTTTTGGCTAGAAGCCTTCTCTTTTTTTTTCGTCGTACTATTCTTTTTATTTCCCCTTTCACCGCCAGAGTTTTATATGACGACTGTATAAATGTAATTAAATTAGAATCAAAACCTTGTATAATAATAATGGCTCTATTATACAATATATCCGAGCCATAGAATCAATAAGATTCTTTTTTTTTTTATTAAAACAGAATTAAAAAAAAAAAATGATGCGAATGTGGATAAAAAATGCCCGGCAGATTGTGAGGATCGTCGCCGACGATTCCGAGTTGAATGCCGTCGGATGTCTGGCAGGATCCAAGCAGAGTGACTGCAATCTGGCAATATTGGAGGAGCGTGATGGTGTCGGCCTATCCATAGTCATCGACCAGTATGATATATACAAGAAAAAAAAAAAATCCAATTTCATCATGTAATATTGGTTACGTGTGTATAGGGAAGGTCTGATAGCTGCCATAGGCTACGACGACGAGGTGGGAGCGGAAAAGTACTCTTTCGAGCAGATCATTGACGCATCCGGCTCTTGCCTTCTTCCGGGCTTAGTGGATGCTCACACGCATCCAGTTTGGGCCGGGGATCGTGTTCACGAATTCTCTATGAAGGTAAAAGGATCATATGTGTATCGATCCTTCTTCTTGCAGTTCTACTCCCCTGCTGCTTGTCATTATATATGGAAGAGAGAGAGGAAAAGAATCTTCTTCTTTTTTTGATCGAATGGAAAAAAGCAATCATCAGGAATTCTCTCTTTTATTCAGCTTTCGGGGGCTACGTATATGGATATTTATGAAATGGGCGGAGGGATCCACTTCAGCGTCCAACACACCCGAAGGGCCACTGAGGACGAGCTCTACCAGCTGCTTAAAGATCGATTCCAGAGGATGCTGTTCAATGGTATATAGATTCTTATTATTGCATCAAAGGAAGAGAAAAAGGGGAAGCCAATTTTGATTATATATATTTTTAGGGACTGTTCTTGTTGAGGCCAAATCCGGCTACGGATTGGATGCGGAAAATGAGATGAAGATGCTCCGAGTTTTGGAGAGGGCCAGAAGGGAGCTGCCCATTGATGTTTCCTCCACCTTTTGTGGGGCTCATGCTGTCCCAAAGTCTGATTACTTTCTTTCTATATTCTTTCTATTCTCTTACAAATCCAATTTTGTGAGGTATATAGGGGGAAGACATCGGAGGAGGCGACGGAGAACGTCCTGAAAGAGCAGCTGCCCGAGCTGATTCGCATGAGAGACAGCGGACAAATTCACGTCGACAGTAAACAAATAAATAGATAAAACTAATTACTCTCAATGAATGTCAATATGAATGAAAGGTATGGACGTCTTTTGCGAGAAGGGTGTGTTCGACGTGGACCAATCCCGGAGGATGCTGGAAGCCGGAAGAGCTGCTGGATTGAGACTCAATTTCCACGCTGATGAACTCAACCCGCTGGGTGGTGCTGAGGTCAGTCCATTATCATTTCCAACCGGATGCACTCTGACTATTTATATCATGTAATAGATGGGGGCGTCACTCCGGGCGGAGGCCATAAGCCATTTGGAAGAGATCAGTCCCGAAGGAATAGATCTAATGGCTAACTCTTCATCAGGTATGAAATAAAAAAAAAGCTCGATTATCTCTCAATAATTCCCTCAATTTCATAATTAAAAATTATTTGAATAATGAACATTATGAAAATGCTTATTTTGAATAAATTAGTTGCCGTGATCCTGCCGACCACGGCCTACCTATTGCGGCTGAAAGCGCCACCTGTCCGGTCGATGATTGATCGGTCCGTCCCCATCGCCCTCGGTTCCGATTTCAACCCAAATGCCTACTGCCTCTCCATGGTCAGTATATACTATTATTATAAAATAAAAAGAAGAAGAAGAAGGCTACTTGATTATGCATTCATTCGTGAAAGCCTTTGGTGATGAATTTGGCCTGCGTTCTCTGCCGAATGACTCTTACCGAAGTTTTGGTC
Source organism: Chydorus sphaericus (assembly GCA_030141595.1). Classification (NCBI taxonomy): domain Eukaryota; kingdom Metazoa; phylum Arthropoda; class Branchiopoda; order Diplostraca; family Chydoridae; genus Chydorus; species Chydorus sphaericus. The sequence continues at coordinate 440,337 of CM057933.1, read as the reverse complement.
GCCGCCACCATCAACGCAGGTAAATATCTAAACAGCATTTCCCTTTTTGAGACTTTTTATAAGATACTGATTGAATTAAACACTCAAGCTGCCGCCCTGGGCAAGCACAAGACTCATGGATCCCTCCAAGTGGGGAAATATGGCGACCTTTTGATTCTCAACGCTCCAAGGTTCGTTCCTCCTCTTAATGCATTTCTCTTGTGAAATTCGTCATGTTAAAAACTAAAATAAAAAAATTCTTTTAGGTGGGAACATTTGATCTATCAAATGGGAGACAACCAGCAAGTGATTGGGCGAGTGATTAAGCGTGGCAGAGTGATTGACCGTAGTACTACAGTACTCCCTGCAGCTTGATGATGTCATAAAAATTGATGAGTCGGGAGAAAAAATTTCTCAATACACTCACATATATAAAAGAAGGAAAAGTTTTTCATGATTGCAAGATTTCGTTTTTAAGCTTCTCTCGTGCAACTTGAACACGAACCGGACAACTACGTCCCAAGTTTTTCAATTTCTCGTTTGATGTGCTTCATATTATTATTCTATTCAAACATTCCTTTAAGTAGTACTAGTAGTAGTAGCATAGGGAACTCGATCCTAATGAGATCCCAGGAGAAAGTTGGAGCAGCAGCAGGTCGATTCTATGCTGCTCGCCCTCAACTTTGGCGGCGGGCGGCGCTCCACCCCCTTTTTCGTGCCCTAAGACTTTACTGGCCAAAAAGTTTTGCTCAGGGTCTCTTCTATGATCTTCCCAGGGAACAAACTACTTCTATACTACACAAAGATTCTGCACTAATAAATACAATATAAAGTTTTTTAAAAGAATAAGAGTTTATAGAGATTTTGTGTTGACAGTTTATCGTCTGCTAGAGAGATTTAGAAATTCTTTTTAATCAAAGGGATATATAAATGTTCTGACATATGAGATTCGTCTAGCTTTAAAAGGCATTTCTTGATGTCTAAGCTAAGTGCCATCAAAAACTGACATCCAACTGACGTAATGCAGGAGAAGAAGAAGCGCTTAACAGGAGGGAATCAGCATTCGGAACCCGTCGTCGAGCGGCGGTGGCGGCGGCGCTAGTTGTTACTATAGGATCAACAACAACTTCTTGGAAGAAAATAAATTCCTTTCGGGATAGAATTTCCATTTAGTGGAATTTAAGACGAATAAGAAAAGCCGCTTTAAGGTTGATAAGTGGTCATCTATGGCGGTATTTTTGGGTCATCCAAAAATACTTTTTTTTTCTTTTATAAAAAATGACTTTTTAAATTGATTAAACTGGACTATTTACATAATTATTTTTTTGTTTTCGTAAGGGTGGTCTCTGTAAAGTACGTGTGACGTCCTGGTATGTTCGGTAGTTGGAACTATCTCGTTCAATCTTTTTTTCTTGTTTAAAAGACCGATTGTCACGCTAATGAAGTAAATTCTGTGTATTATTTACTACTACTAAACTATTTTTTCAAATTCCGAAATTTTAAAGCTAAACTGGGACTTTACCATCCCGCCTTGGCGGTATTTTTGGGTCACTCGGCACTGACTACAAATACTTTCATTTAAAAAAGTGACTTTGTACGTTCTCATCAAACTGGACCATTAAAATAATTATTTTTTTCGTAAGGGTGGTCTCGGTAAAGTGTGACGTCCTGGTATGGAACTATCTCATTCAATCTTTTAAGACCCAGTTGTCACGCTAATGAAGAAAATTCGGTATATTAGTTATTCTAAACGTCCCAACTAAATTTAATTCTGAAAATTTTTAAGGTAAAATGTGACAGTCGGTATTTTTGGGTCACTCATTTTTACATTAATTTTTTTTTTCGTACGGGTGGGCAAAGTCTGAGCTCCAGGTATAAAATACTGGAACTATAATCTCTCATTCAATCTTTTTGTTTTAATTTAAAGAGCTGATTGTCACGCTATAATGAAGTACATTTTGGTATATTATTTATTCTAAACGACTAAATTGAATTCCGAATTTTTTTAAAAAAAGCTAAAACGTGACAATAAAAAAAATACCGGTCATAGACATCAGACTTTCTCACGAATAATTTTTTCTCCGAAAAAACGTGTGGACATACTACTACTTCTTCTTTATTTATTATTTATGTTTAGCACCCTCTCGTGGCACACACTAATGAGAGCGCATTGTGTGTGTAATGTATCGTAAAGGTGTAAATCAAATAGTTTTTCGCGCAGTCAAAATACACATCATGGCCACATAAATCATGTTCACTCGACGGCAAACTATTCCTCGTAAAAAAAAATATAGATAAAAAAATAAAAAAAAAGTTTTGCCCATAAAAAAAGTAGTCTGCCCGCCAGATGGCACCACCCAACTTTCTTGTTATGACAGAATAGATCTCGTTACCAACCGGCACTTTTTGTTAAGAAATCTGATAATCAAAAATCAGCTCTTATCACACTTTGTAGCCAGGTGCCATCATGTCTGAAACTGCTGGAAAAGTAAGTATAGAATATTATCTTTAATTCATTTCGCAAGCTGACAGCTCTGACGTGCTTTGGCGAGAGAGAGAGAAACGAGTTTCATCTGTAATCGGCACGTGCTCTGAATTATTAACAGACGATCGAGTGCCGGGCTGCAGTCGCGTGGGCGGCCAAAGAGCCATTGAGCCTGGAAACTATCCAAGTGGCTCCTCCAAGGGCTGGAGAGGTACGAATCAAGATTCTGGCCACCGGGGTCTGCCACACTGATGCCTACACTCTGGATGGTTGGGATCCAGAGGGCCTCTTTCCCTGCATCTTGGGTATAATTATCATAATTAATTCTATTTTAACTTAATTAATATTATTGTGGTTTTGTACAGGTCATGAGGGTGGTGGAATCGTGGAGAGTGTGGGTGAAGGAGTGACCTCTGTTTCACCAGGTAAAATATTGGAATAACTCAGGTGAAGATGAAGGTGATGAATTTGCAATTTCAGGGGACCATGTGATCCCGCTGTACACTCCCCAGTGCTATGAATGCAAATTCTGCAAGTCTTCCAAGACAAATCTGTGTGTCAAGATTCGTGCAACTCAGGTGATCTCAAATTCTAAATTTGATTTTAAATTTAAATTATAATTGTTTTGTGAGTAGGGTAAGGGACTGATGCCTGATGGAACTGTTCGCTTCACCTGCAAGGGAAAAGAAGTCTTCCATTTCATGGGATGCTCTACATTCTCAGAGTACACTGTCTGTGCTGAAATTTCAGTCTCAAAAGTAAACATTTTTTCTTAAAATTTATAGAAAATAAATTTTATTTTCAATATAAATGTATTTTTAAAGGTGAATCCTGTTGCGCCACTGGAGAAAATCTGCCTTTTAGGATGCGGTAAATGTCAAAATATTACGTATTATTATTATCTATATAGCTGGTTCATGACTTTCTCTCACTTTTAGGTATTTCAACGGGTTACGGCGCCGCTTTGAATACGGCAGCAGTTGAGAAAGGATCAACGGTTGCCATTTGGGGACTTGGTATATAGTGAGAGAGAGAGAGATATGTGTAATACTAGCTCATATGTAATGTTGTGTCACGTGCCCGTCTCTGGCAGGCGCCGTGGGATTAGCCGTCGCCATGGGATGCAGGGAAGCTGGAGCGAGCAGAGTCATCGGGGTGGACATAAATCCTGAAAAGTTTGCATTCGGTAATTTATATGGCTCTCTTTTTCTTCCACTCTAGACTCGTATGATGAATCACTCTACTTTTTCTGTCAGTTTTTGCGTGACGAATTTAATGCTTAAAACATATCGCATCAACTTTAATTTTTTTTCTTCATAAAGTGTGTTTAGGGATCGATCACCAAATAGTGTGTTTAGGGATTGTTCAACATGTTAAATAATATTACATAACCGCTTTTTGCTTGAACAGCGCAAAAGTTTGGCGTTACCGAGTTCGTGAACCCGAAGGATCACGCGAAGCCCATTCAGGAAGTCATCATTGAGATGACGGACGGCGGGGTGGATTATTCTTTTGAATGCATTGGCAACGTTGCGTGCATGGTAAACATTTTAAAAAATGAAAGAAAAGTTGACATTTATATTTATTATATTATATAATATTACAGAGATCCGCATTGGAATCGTGTCATCGAGGCTGGGGGGTCTCCGTCATCATCGGAGTGGCTGCATCGGGTCAGGAAATATCTACGCGACCTTTCCAGCTGGTCACTGGAAGAGTATGGAAAGGCACAGCTTTTGGAGGTGATTTTTAGAAACAAAATATGAATTACAGCATTGCCTAATTTTTATGTAAAAAAGGTTGGAAGAGCCGTGAGAGCGTGCCGCGCTTGGTGGACCACTACATGGCTAAGAAAATTATGGTGGACGAGGTAATAAAAAGCTTAAAAGAAAGAAAATATGCGGGTTTGTAACTTTGCGGTCATCTTCTTTTGTTACTCTTCAGTTCATTTCCCACGATGTACCTCTGGAAGAGATTAACGAGGCCTTCCATTTGATGCATTCAGGAAAAAGGTTTTAATAATTTTTATAATTTTTAAAAATATTTTATAACTTCTGTTTTTATTATTTTTTAATATAGCATCCGCACTATTGTTCACTTCAAGTGATGGATTTAAAATAAAATAATTAAATTGGGATTATATTGTTGGGGCAAAAGAAAATACACATATATTTCTATTAGAAAATTAATCGAGTCTCTTAATTAAATTTAATTTTATCTATTTACCACAACGAAATAGATGTCATTATTTTAAATATTACTAAGTTTTGGAAATTTGTGATTCATTTCTATAGCATGGAAATTTCTTTTTAAATTATTATGATGATTTAGTATCCGTATCCGGTATCCCTTTAAGCACAGTAATTAGATTAAGACAGCATGATACGTAATACTACGAATAGGTTCCTAATTTATCGTCAATTAAAAAATTACGATATTTAATACTAAGGATACTCTCTTACGATCCTTTTAATTGATTAACAAAGAGAAATTAACTCTTCTAAACTAGATACATATTTAAATTAATGAGTTTTAATCTGGATTTATTAAATATGAACGGCAGACATGGATCTGGTGTCGAATATCATGGTTCGATCGTTTCTTTAACCAAAGGAATTTACTTTCCGCTGTTGGCAACGTTGATTCTTCTTCCAATTATATATTGTTTAAATGATCAATTTTAATTATATATTGTTAAGGGAGGAAATGGACATATATTTCTATTAGAAAATTAATCCAAAGTCTCTGAAATTGCGCTTTATTTTAGTTTAATTTTATGATTGAAAGAAAATTTACTACAATTGAAACAGGTCATTTTTTTATTGATTTATACCATTTGATAGAAATTGATTTAAAACTTATCCATCTAATAAACTTGGAATTTTCTAAAGCATGCAATAAGTTGGGGTTTTCCTCCTAATTTAATTATAATCGTTTCTCATTCCCTGGATTTGTAATAATATCTTTCCCTCTAGCGCAGTAATGAATACAACATGATATGCAAACAAAGCGCAAATAGGATCCTAATGGCGTCATTTAGAAAATCATGTTGATGAATTCTCTAATTGATTGATAAGAACAGATAATCTACATGCATATAAGATAATTGGTTTAAGTCAGGATAAATAATTATGAACATCGCAGTCACGGATCTAGTAATATCGAATAATCGAATATCACATGGTTCGATCGTTTTTTTTTTCAAACAATCAAGCTTAATTTTATTATTGAAAGAATGTGTGATTGATTATTACAGAATGCGCCATCTATTGACCACAACGAAATAGATAATATTTCCAAAGCATTGAAATTTCTTATAAATTATTGACATTTATGCTTAGAGATAAGTATATCAGTATCCGGTATCCCTTTAAGCACAGTAATTAAATTAAGGCAACATGATACGTAGTACGAATAGGATCCTAATATCGTCATTTAAAAAATTATGATAGTGAATTCTAAGGATTTTTTGTTTAAATCCTTTAATTGATTGACGAAGAGAAATTAACTACATATATTTAAAAGATAATTGGTTAAAGTTTGGATATTAAATAAATATGAACAGTAGTCACGGATCGAGTATCGAATATCAACATCGAACCATGTTTTTTCAAACAATAGGAATTTCTTTGAACTGTTTGTAACGCTGCTTCTGGTTGGTCGGACACCCGAAACTGGACGCTGTGTCGCAATTATTCACGCCACGTCGAACGAAGGCGTTGCGGCCATTTTTGAGTTCCGAGCGACGCTTTCCGTTCAGTGGCTCTGAAACACTCGGAGGAGTAAGATGTTTCGACTTCTACAGGCTTCATTGCAGGCAATGCCGTGCAATGGGGTTTTTAGAAAGAGAAACATCTTTCTTTCTTCTTACGAAGGCGGTTATATAATTGTCAAATCATAGCTTGAAAAAGACATTGGTTGTTTTGGTTTATTGGATAATATATGCTGATAGACGAGCAAATAACATTTGGTCGAATCCCCCCCCCCCCTTTTTCATTCCATTTAATTTGAAAAGATCCTTGCCGGTGGTCCAACTGGACGATTTCCTCGTCTTTTTGTTTTTTTGTTTTTTTCTCTCTCTTTTCTGATTTTTTTTTAGGTTTTCTTTCATAGTGGGGATTTGATGTGGCTCGGGTTTTATGCAATGGGGAGGGGGGGGGGGTACTTTTTTAAGATTTTTTTTAAGGTGCAGTAAGTGGCACTTTTTGGGTACTTTTTTAAGATTTTTTTTAAAGGTGCAGTAAGTAGTAACAGTACTTTTTGCAGTCATCCGGCTTTTTGCAGCTTGGATAGTGGATACCCAAGTGGAATAAGAAAAATAAAATTTTTCATTCCTTTTAATTTTTTTAAATCTTGAACAAAAAAGATTTCATTATGCACCAATAATAATATCTCATGCGTCATGATTGGATGTAGTTCATCTGAGATATTTTAATTCATTTTTGGGAGAATTATTCCATTTTAATTGGGTTTGGGACAAATCTATTTCCCATTTATTTCATTTTTGCCAATTGGCTGAGGGTATTTACGTTATGTCGCTGATGGATCGGGGTTGATAAAATTTTTTTACAAAATGTGTGTTTCGTCACTATTGTTGGTGTGGCAAAATCTTATGAATCATTCTGGTTTATTTCCTGGAATTTGATGGTACGGAAACAGATGGTAGTTATTTTAGTTTGTTTTAGCTGTTATTTAGCTCATTCGGAAATTCTTGCAATTTTTTTCCCTCAACAGTCGAAACTGCGTCGATTTTTATTATAAAACTGCGCTTGAACGAATTCGATGGTATTTTTGGTCAAAAGTTTTATCGACATAAAATTCGTCGTCACAGACGCGAATTTTAAGACAACGATAAGACTAAGTCTTATTGCTGGTTACCTTTACATTCCTTTTCTAGCTTTTGTAAAAGATCCGTTTCACTGCCGGAAGCACGAGGCTGTCCATGCGGTTGTCCAGTAGCTGAATTCATTAGTACGAGCGCTCGTAACTCGTTAAAAACTTCTCTGCGTATTTTGTTAAAAAAGGTTAAGGCCCTGTTTGGAATAAACTTAAAAGAGTTTTAAATTAGAAAAGAAAGCCTTTGAATAATTAGGGGAAAAAAACAAATCTTAGGGTCAACGGGGATGAGGGTGTCCTAAATCGGGTGGTAATAGGTTGGGTCTTTTAATTTATATGCATTTTGGCGCATTTTAGCGTATACCTTGATCGCTGTCGATATGCGTGGTTCATCTAAGCTATTTCAATAATCTTTCCATTTTTTGGACAATTATGCACATTTTAATTGAGTTTATTGGGACGATTCGTTTCCCCATTAATTTGATTTTTTTTTTCTTTTTCTTGTCAATTGCTTCTCTAATTCAAGTTATTACCACTTACAAAATATGTGTGAAGTCACTGTTGGTGTGGCAAAATTTTGTGAGTTGTTCTGGTTGATTTTTTTCTGGGTAGTTTGATGGTCCGATTGTTTATTTGATCCTTGGAAACGCTTCCAGGTTCCAGTCAAACAGGATCGTCCTGATAGATGTTTTAACTCTTTTTATGTTTAATTACCTTATTATACTGTTTAATGGCGTGAAACGCTCTTCCAGTCAGTGCTTGATCAATCTTCAATCATCAGGTTCCACTCATCTATTCCTTGGAAAATGGAAAATTCTTGCAATTTTTTTTCTTCGAGACTGACAGTTTTTATTATATAAATCTGCGCTTGAACGAATTCGATGATATTTTAGGTCAAAATGTTTACCGAAAAAGGTCGTTACAAAGCCAGGTTTAATCTAGCTTTAATTGCTTGCATGACTTGAATAACCCGTTCCAAATGTGAATGTTTCATTCATTTATTTATTTTGATTTTTTGGCGTTTCTGTAGAAATGTAAAACCATACAAAAAATGGGTTTGAAGAAAAACTTACCAAATTGTGAAATTGGGTATGGTGCGCAATGTGATTGATGCGCGAACTTCAATTACGAATAATATAGTTCTTGTGCATAACATTATGCTTTCTAATTACTTCTAATTGGACTAAATTTCGTCGTACTTATGGATTATGTTTCTTCCATGTCCGCACTGTTTACTTAGGTGTTGGCGTGTTGCTGCAAGGATCATCTAAACACGATCTAAATATCAATTTTAAATATATTGCCATTTCAATTTTGTTACATGTGTAAATGAGTTTATTCTAATAGGGTAGGTAAAAAGGATAAAAAGTACCAGAAGCTATTGCCACTGATGATGTTGCGGCTAAAATTTTTATTTTATTATCAGACTACCAGTGATGATTCGAAAAAAATGGTTAAACATTTGATTTTTTTAAAAAATAGTTTAAATATGGAATCAATAGGACTAAAATGTGCCAAATTTGATGCTCTTTCAGAATCTGTGATTGTTTCTAAATTTGGATGAAAATAACATGGCCAAACCGGTGATAATCCGCAAATTAAAGCGGTTTATCATCAATATCTTACAAACTCCGACTAGTAAATTTGGATTCTTCGTCCAATTTTACACCAAAATCAACTGTCAGTGGGAAATGTCTTAAAATGACCATTTTCTCCAAATTTCTCTGATGTCCAGGATAATTTACGATTTCGGCCAAAATCAATCAAAACTTAAATGAACAGTGATTAGTATGTCAAATTTTATGCTCTTTCAGAATATCTGATTAATTTTAATATCAGATGAGTTTAAATTCACCAAACCGGGGATAAACCGCAAACCGAAGCGGTTTATCCTCAATATCTTCGTTCGTTACCAACTTGTGGTCGTGGGACCAAGAAATTCGGATTTTTTATTAAATTTTACATCGTAATCAACTAATAGAAAAAGTTTAAAAAAATTTAAATTTTTCGAATAAATTCTGGAAATCTGAGATAAACCATATTTTAAGAATTCAGATAAATAATAGAAATGCACCCAATTTTAATTTCTTTCTGAGAACCTTGCAAGTTTTTATTTATAATAAATTTCTCTTATAGCCAAACCGGCACTAATCCGCAATTATAAGTTTTGATTGATTTACACCATTTGACAGAAATTGATTACAAACTTATCCATCTAATAAACTTGGAATTTTCTAAAGCATGCAATAAGTTGGGTTCTTTTTTTCTAATTTAATTATAATCGTTTCTCATTCCCTGGATTTGTAATAGTATCTTCCCCTCTAGCGCAGTAATGAATACAACATGATATGCAAACAAAGCGCAAATAGGATCCTAATGGCGTCATTTAGAAAATTATGATACTGAATTCTCTAATTGATTGATAACAAGAGATAATCTACATTATGGCATGCCGTTGAACACCACTTTAATTGCTAACTGACCATTTTTAATTAATTGATTAACTAAACAACTAAACATATCTATGATTCACCAACTAAGAGTTTAAAACAACTTATCAACTCTCTAATCGGAAAGCTAAACCGAAAAATCTATGTTTTTCATCAACTCTTTGAATAATTAAACCAGTCTCTATGTTTCTAATCATATACTAAACCAACTTCTAAATAATTAATCAATTCCTAATCCAGTAGCTAAATAGCTATTGAAATCCTAAACCCAAAATTAAATGGCTAATCAAATCCTAAATCAACAGCTAAACAACTAATGTAATGCTTAATAAACAACAAACCTAAAACAAAAATTGTTTAATTGAAACCTTTAACAACCCTTTTAACCCTTTCGAAACTGAACAAGCCACCCCGAGGCTTGCCGAGGCCACCTTCTTCATTGCAAAACCCACTCGCAAAAGAATTTTTAGCGGGTTCAGAGAATGATTTCGCTGTTTGTTTAGTATTTAAATAGTTGTTTAGATTGTTGGTTTAGAATTTGATCAGCTATTTAGTTTTCGGTTTCGGATTTGATTAGCTATTTAGCTGTTGGTTTAAGATTTGATTAGCTGTTTAGCTACTGGTTTAGGATTTGATTGACTATTTAGTTGCTGGTATAATTAGTTAATAACTGGATTCATTAAATAAATTTCCAGTTTAATTTATCGGTTTATTGGAGTTAATTAGTTCTTTAAATCGTTCAATTCGTGGTATAGCTATACGTTTAGTTGATTAGTTTATCGATTGATTAAAATACTTCAGTTTCGTTAGGTAATTAGGTAATGGTTTAGTATTTGATTAGTGGTTTAATTGCCGATTTAGTTAATTCATTAGTAGTTTAATTGCCGATTTAGTTGGTTCATTAGTTAGTTAATTAAATAGATAGCTATATGTTTAATTCGTTAGTTAATTGATTGATTAATCTTTAATTAAAGTGGTGTTCAACGGCATGCCATACTACATGCATTTAAGACAATTGGTTTAAGTCTGGATTAATAAATATAAACAGCGCAGTCACGGAACGAGTTCACATGGTTCGATCTTTTTTTTTTTCAAACAATCAAGCTTAATTTTATTATTGAAAGAAAATGTGATTGCTTATTATGGATTGCACCATCTATTGACCACAACGAAATTAAATCATTTAAAATGTAATTAAAATATTTAATTAAAATAGTGGTATTGCACTAAAATTGACAAAGTAGGGCTCAAAAGATGCAGAATTTTTTGCTCTTTCAATGTGTTGTAGTCCGGTAAAAAAATATTGAGTTTGAGTTAATGAAATCAATTAAAAAGTGATTAAAACTAGCATCGGCGCTAGTGCCAACGTAGTCTTATGGGGATAAACAGTTGCAAACGAACTAAAATTGATCATATCTATATATGGCATATTTGCCGGCCGCAGGCCCGATCGAAATAGCCAATTTGCCAGATTGAAGAATCTCAATCTAACCCAATTTAAAATCTCATTTATCTACGGCCAATTTGCCGGCCGCAGGCCCGATCGATCTGCCCTGTTTCCCGGCTGCTTTACCGATTATTTTGCCGGCCGCAGGCCCGATTGAACAGCTAAATTTACCGGTTGCTTAACTGACCAATTTGCTTTCGATTGAACCGTTAAGGCCATCGGTTCTAACCAACTTAATTGCCTATCAAAACGACCAGTTTGCCGGCCCGTTTACCGTACAATTTTATCTCTAACTTGGGTTTGTTTTAAAGCTGATTCAGTGGAGCTGAATTACTCTTATCCTCCCGGCGAGCCACAAAGCGCGCTTTGCTATCTTTAAATTAAGACAACATGATACGTAATACTACGAATAGGATCCTAATATCGTCATTTAAACAATTATGATAATGAATTCTAAGGATTTTTTGTTTAAATCCTTTAATTGATTGACGAAGAGAAATTAACTACATATATTTAAAAGATAATTGGTTTAAGTTTGGATATTAAATAAATATGAACGGCAGTCACGGATCGAGTATCGAATATCAACATCGAGCCATGTTTTTTCAAACAATAGGAATTTCTTTGAACTGTTTGTAACGTTGCTTCTGATTGGTTGGACATCCGAAACTGGACGCTGTTTCGCAATAACTCACGCCACGTCGAACGAATTAACGAAAGCGTCGTGGCAATTTTTTAGTTTGGGCGACGCTTTCCGTTCAGTGGCCCTGAAGCACTCGGAGAAGAAAGATGTGTCGAAACCTAGAGGCTCCGTTGCCGGCAATGCTGTGCAACGAGGTTTTTAGTAGGAGAAACATCTTTCTTCTGAAAAGACGTTTCTTTCTAGAGGCTCCATTGCGAATGCAATGGGGTTTTTAGAAAAGAGAAACATCTTTTTTTTTTGGTTTATTTACCGGTTTTATTTAATTTATTACCGGTAATGTTTTGTTCCTTGGAAACGCTTCCGCCTCCATCAGACTTGCTTCCAGCTGCGGTGTTATATGCCATGTTGTGCCCCCTTCCGCGTATTTTGAGAGGGGTCAAGTTAGTTCTCGGATCTTTTAAAAATATGAAGAGGGAAAGAGTTGTTAAATTAAGTGTTATGTTGCGTCCAAAGGGGCTATGTTCGTGGGTGGGGGAGGGGGGGGGGGGTGGTTGAGAGAGATTTAACTGATCTATCTAAATTTTTTTAACACTCTGTCGTCTCGTCTCGATCGGATAATACATAATCTTCCAGAATCAATGGCTCTTATCCATCATCATGATGTCAAAAATCATCAAAAACCATCAAATAAAAAAACGTTATTCTTTCATTTGAATAACAATACTATTTTTATTCTGATGTCAGTAATATTGGTCTGCTCATCTTCTTCTTTTAACAGTTGCTCTCGTGGTGCTGCTGGTGACCCTCATCGCCCAGGTTGTAGACTTGTAAAGGAACAAATTCCAGTGGAGGAGGCTGAAGTCTATCATATTGATCTGGACCACCAGTAGAGCGACAACCTGAAAGGGGAAAAAAGGATATTGGCCGAGCGATGAAGAAGGCATACATGGCCAAACTGACGACTAATATTGCTGCGACGGATCCCAAGGTTATTCCAGCGATGGTTGAGCGTGAATAGCCATCGTTTTTCTCAGGATGATTTTCAGTCTGAATGGTGAATAGCTGGGGGACTGTTGGGGACGATCTTTTGCTGTGGCTGGTCATTGGACCCAGAGTGGGTTTTTTGAGCCTCAATTTTCGATGAAGTTGTGTGATATTGTTGAAGACCCTCATTGGAAAAATCTATTGAGTACTCGATCCCGCAGGAACCATTTAAGATATTGGGGTCATCTGGATAGCTGTAGCCTTCACAAACCAGGTCCATATGGCCAAATACAAAGGCATCCGGCAAATCGGGTATGGCTATGACTATGCTATACTATTTTGTGGCGGTATAAACAGACGTGGGCCGGGAGGGTTTTTTTGGTCATTGGGGTTGATTTAAATGGGGAGTCCTTTGCAAACCTTCCACTAGCAAACCGTCGCTGTTGGTGCGTGGTTCTTCTAAGATATTTTAGTCTCATTTTTTTTTTTTTTTTAAATATTCTGTCCTTTTTTTGGACAATTATTCAATTTTAATTGGGTTTGGGACAATTTCTATTCCTCATTAGTTAATATTTGATTTTTTTTTCTTGCCAATTGGCTGCGGGTATTTATGTTATGTCGCTGAAAAATGTGATTACCGTGGATTTCGGGCATAGTAAATTGCTGCTCTTATTACCACACTACAAAATGTGTGTGTAGTCACTGTTGGTGTGGCAAAATTTTGTAAATTGTTCTGGTTTATTTTCTGGAATCCGATGGTCCAGTTATTTTAGTTGGTTTTAGCTGTTATTTAGCTCCTTCAAAAATTCTTGCAAATTTTTTCCTCGCGAGACTGTCGATTTTTATTATAAAACTGTGCTTGAACGAATTTGATGGTATTTTTGGTCAACATTTTTACCGAAAAAAGGTTCTAAACTAAATGTGTCGTTACACAGCCAGGTTTAAGCCAGGTTTAATTGATTGGCCAAATTTTAATTACGATTATTATACTGCTTGTGCATTAGATGATGGTTGTACGTTCTATTTATATCTAATTGGACAAAATTTCGTCGTACTGATGGATAACGTTGTCTTCCATGTCCGCCCTGATTACGTAGGTGTTGCTGCAAGGATGATAAAAACATGATCTAAAGATCAATTTTAAATATATTGCCATTTAAATTTTCTTATATATATATATATATATATATTTATATAAAAGAGTTTACTCAGAAAGGGTAGAGTAAAAAAGATAACAGTACCAAAATCTATTGCCACTGATGATGTTGTGGCTAAAAATTTCATTTTATTACCAAACTACCAGTGATGATTCGAAAAGAAGGGTTCAAAATTTGATTTTTTTTTTTCAATTTAGTTTCAAATTAAAATTAATAGGTCTAAAATGTGCCAAATTTGATGCTCTAACAGAATCTGTGATGGTTTCTTAATTTGGATGAAAATAACATTGCCAAACCGGTGATAAACCGCGAATTAAAGCGGTTTATCGTCAATATCTTTGTTTGTAACTGACCTACGAGCTCGGGATGGGCAAAATTGGATTCTTCGTCCAGTTTTACACCAAAATCAACTGTCAGGTATAATCGTCTAAAAATTGCAATTTCCTATAATTTTCTCTGATGAGTCTATTAGGATAATTTTCGAATTCGGCCAAAATCCATAAAAACTGAGATAGATGGTCTTTAAGTTGTTAAACTTCATGCTCTTTCAGAATCTCTAATTAATTTAAATATTAGACGAATATAAACTAGCCAAACCGGTGATAAACCGCAAACCGAAGTGGTTTATCATCAATATTTTCGTTAATAACAGACTTACAAACTCGGGACCAGCAAATTTGGATTCCTCGTCCAATTGTGCACAAATTATTAGTTGAAAATGTCTTAAAATTGCCATTTTCTCTAAATTTCTCTTAAGTCCAGGATAATTTGCGAATTCAGCCAAAATTCACAAAAACTGAGATTGATAGTCAAAACATCTTTCAGAATATGTGATTAATCTAAATGTTAAATGAGCTTAAAATCGCCAAATCGGCGATAAACCGCAAACCGAAGTGGTTTATCCTCATTATCTTCGTTCGTAACCAACTTGTGGTCATGGGACCAAGAAATTCAGATTCTTCATCCAATTTTACATCATAATCAACTGTCAATAGAAAAAGTAAAAAAAAAAATTCTCTATTTTTTAATAAATTCATGGTATACCTCAATTTTATCCAAAACCTATAAAATTCATATTAATATTGATGAATATACTAAATTTCAATCTAATTCAGAAACCCTTTAAAATTTTTATTTAAAATGAATTTCTCTAAGTCAAACTGGAAATAATCCGCAATAAACCGAATCGGACTATCCCAAATAATTCAATTAAAAAGAACTTGGTGCATTGGGAAAAAATACACATTTATTTATCTATTATTTTCATGAATCAAGTCGGAATATAAATAGAAGACTGTACACAAAGCGTGGCAAAAAAAAAAAAATTGTAAACAGGTACAAAAAAAAAAGACATTTAAAAACACTTCAATAAAACACAAATTCAATAGAAATTGGTCTCTGATTGGGGAGAAATTGCACAAAGTTGATTTTTTATTTCATTTTAATCGGAGTCAGTGTCGATGGCTTGATTATTAACGGGTCTATCACTCAAATCCTCTTCTAGCCAGAGAGGGATCGGATATCCCAGCCTTTTGAGCAATTTCTCCAGCGCGATATTGTGCGTCATGTAGAAAGACTTTAAAGAAAATTAGATTTTAAAAATTGGAAATTAAAAAATAAAAGAAATTTTTACCTGGAGGTATTTGGCTGACTGGGCATCCATTGTTGCGTAATGACGTCCTTTACTCTTGCCAAGACATTTCGTGTGATCTCCATTGACCACCTGACAGAAGAAGCCCTTGCGGGGATCGTATTTCAGGTGGAGGGAGTAGTCGAAAACGGGGCGGATTTTGAGAAAGTGCTGCAGCTTCGTCATGGATGTGACGGGATCCAGCCGGAGCTGCTCACCGTCGATCACGGAAATCTGCTGAGGTGGAAAGTAGAGCAGCCACCGATCCAGATGGTGAGCGTACATCCCCGGACTCAAACACCTTTAAATATATAATAAAAGTGTGTTTAGGGATTGGTTATTAAAAAGTGTGTTTAGGGATAATTCACCATATCTTTCGAGAATTGCAATAACGAAAAAAAAATGTGTTTAGGGATTTGTCACGGGAGTGTGTTTAGGGATCGAGTAGGAAAATAGTCATTTTGATCGATTTAGAATAAAAGGAAGTTTGGATAGAAAGGATTTCCGTACCGGAATCTGATGTCCCTGAGAGCTTTGGGCTGTCCCTCACCGGCTGTGAGGACCTGATAGAAAGTGTAGTTGAGCGCAGTGGCATCTCCGTGGGATCGCATGTGCTGGTACCAACTGTAGGCACGCTTCGCCGGAGATATGATGATCGTCACCTAGAAATACAAGTAAAATACATGTAATCATTAGAGCGTGAATCACGAAAGTGCAAAGAGGATTCAGGATTCTTTGAACATGACAACGCAGTTAGTCTAGCGTGAATCACGAGAAATGGTTGGAATCCTAAAGCTTTTAAAAAGTGTTCAGTAGCGTTCAACAAAAGAGTTCAGATAAATTCAGGATTTTCAGGATTTTTTTTTTTTTTTAGAAACTAAATCAATTAATAAATATGCAGTGTAGCGTGAATAGATAAATCATAGTGAATAATTACCAATTTAGCTTTAGGTAGGAGAGCGTGAACTCGGCGCGGGACGAGCTCTCCGTCGAAATAGGTGGCGCTCTTTTCAAAAAGAAATTTGGCCGTCGAATTCTTTGGGATCGGGAAGAAGCTCATGTACCAATCCAATCCTATTAAATTTATAATTAAATTATTTACTCATTCAATAATATAAAAAAATATGATAGAACCTTTGTAATAATTTTTGCCGTTAAAGAATTGGATCTCTTCGAAGGTTTCGGGACTCGGGTAGTTGCTCACGATGGCCGGGTGCATCGAAAGAAATGTGTAGAGAGCGGTCGTCCCAGTTTTCTGCGGTCCCAGGACGAGGAATCTGGGCAATTGGTCGCACGTCTTGTTCTGCGACCAAATCTTCAAGTGCCGCTGGTCATCGCAAGGATTCTAAGAATAAAAATAAATTTAAATTTTTCATGATCAATCCCTAAACACACAGTGATTGAATTTACCCCCCAGATAGGATCCGTTTCTTCTGGATACATGCGGAAATATTTCTCCGCCAGCTGGACAGCCGGAATGCTTTGAAACTGAAGATTGGTCCAGCACTGCAAGAACTTTGTGGCCGCTTCGAAAGTGTACAGGGCTAGACGGTCGTTTCCGTAGTTGGACATGTGCGTCATAAAGATGTTGATCTAAAAAATAAATAAATAAAGGTTGAATTCAATCCTAAGAATAACTCTTTTCAAAATGTAAACAGACTTACTCTATTAAACACGATCGTCTGGAACAGTTCGCCTCCTTTGATACTGTTTTCCAGCGTTGCACGACCGCCAGGATATTTATCAATAAAGATGGTGTGCGTGTACAATCCGCACGTCTGCCTCGGCAACACCTAATTCGTGGAATTTTTAAAAAGAAAAATTGTAAACATGTATTTTCATGTTCAATCCCTAAATACACTTTTTACGATCGATCCCTAAACACACATATAAACAAATCCATAAATTTTTTCATGGTCAATCCCTAAACACACTTTTTAAGATCAATCCCTAAACACACTTTTTAAAGATTGATCCCTAAACACATTTTCCATTTTCAATCCTTAAACTTACCATGATGCCTCTATGAATGAATCCTCTCCGGAGTCGTGCGGGTCTTAAGTGCGGATACTCTTCGGTGGAAGTTGCCCGGATATTCCACAATTTTTTCCACATGTCGTAAAGAGCTTCGTGAACTGGATACGCTCCAGAGTGATGAGGAGATACCGAGTAGCCAGAGTTGGTAGGAATCCCGTGCTCCTAAATAAGTAATAATATTCAGGATCGATTTCCCTTTTTTTCTAATGACCATCATGGAGGACTTACAATGGCGAAATTCTTGTTCAGGATCATGTCCGATTCCAATAAAGAAACGTTCTCGTAGAGATGAGGCTGCTGATGAGACCACATGTGACCGAACCAATTAAACTCACTAGCGTGCTCTACCGGAGTTAAATTAAAATTAATTAGTTTGAAAATCCAATGATTCACTAATTTAAATTTTGACTAACTCAGCAGATGGTCGTCGCCCTTGTTTTCCTCATCCGTTCCATGATTGTAGAATTTCCCAGAAAATCCCATATTAAAACGAAATCCTGGAATGATTTCCCTCATCCGATTTTGCGTCGCTATGATATTCTATTAATAAAATTTAAAAATAATTGAAAAACTCCTTTAGGATTAGCTCTAATTAACAGTTATATACCTCTACATCATCGGGAACGAGGCGAGTGCCCTTCTGGCCCACAAAGATGTCATCAATATCCACCTGAATGTACCTCTGCAAGCTGGTGGATAATCTACCGTGAGAGAGAAAAGACATGGCATCCAGAAGTAGGAGTCGGTGGAGCCAAAATTCTAATCCTGATCCGAAAAGGATCCTCTGAATTCCGTCAAATTCGCCACAATCCTTAAATAAAAAAAAAAAAGTTATTTGAAAAATCCTGCAGGATTGACTAATAAAATACTGACCCTCAAAACTGAGATGGCGTTGGAAGAGAGTCCTCCTTCGTAAGTCGATCCCGTTGCTAGGGGTTCGTAAGTGGAATGATTGGGAGCGAAAACGGTCCAATCCTTGCCCGGCATTGGACCTCGAAGGATCGTTCCAGCTCGAGTGATTCGTAAAACTGGAGAATCAGGATTCAATTCAGCATCCTTTGTTTTTTTAAATAATAAGTTAGAAAAGGATTTTTTAAATTAAGGATCGTTTAATTAAGGATCACCTTTAATCGGACATTTGTGTGAATGTGGAGAGGAAGTCCTTTAAGTTGAGCCCCAATAAGATTCTCCTCTCTCGGAGACATGAATCCAATGATCCCAACCTATATAAAAAGAGGAGAGGGATTAGTAATGACCCCTCTAATCCTACTTAATCCTACTACCTGATACTGGCGGCAGTATTTATCTAGGAGCTCCCTATTCCACTGATCCATGGTGAGGTAGCGATCCAAGTTCTCAAAAATGATGACTCCATATTTGCCCTTATCGACATTCGTCAGGATCGGCAAGGATTTACCCACCACTTCCACTTTGTACCTATTATAGAAATATGAATTAATTCAATCTCTTGTAGAGGGATTAGGGTAATGTAATTACTTGAGGCGATTATGGACGAGGAACTCTGCAATATCCCGTCCTAAATGAGAGTACTGCGTTTCCGCAAAGAGAAGCACTTTGGCATCGATCCTCATCCGACCGGGAGAGGCGTGGCTATGGGCCCGATTCCCGTCCAAACGATGCCCGTTCTCTGAAGTCGATGAACAAGGGATCGAAGGATCCAGTCGGGGTCCCCGGAACATTCTATTTAATTTCAAAAGTTAATTTTTTTTTTCACCGGCGTTGACTATCAAAAGGCCGGGACCAAAACGATCCTGAGCCCGGCCTTTTAAACGGCCGACACCGGTGACTTTTTTTCTTTCAGGATTGATCCCGCAGGATTTTCTGTACAAAACATTTGATTCAAAGAATCCAAATTGGAAAAGAAAAGAAAAAAAATGACCGGCATCGGTCTCTAAAAAGCCCGGGACCAAAGTGATTTTGAGCCCGGCCTTTTGAACGGCCGATACCGCTGATTGGTAACTTACATATGGAACTGGATGGATGAGACGTGATAACTGAGGTAGAGGAGACTCAAAAGGCAGAAGAAGACGAGTAAAAGTATGCAGCGGCGGACGGAAGCGGGTCGTCCTAAACAGCCGCAGCTGCGCCCAGCGAGCCGCAACCAATGCCCAAAGAGCCACATCTGAGTTTTACTAATCCTCTGAGTGGGTGGACAGCTACTCGATCCATTCAATAAGGATAAATGGATACCGTCTTCTTTATGCATCTTATTACTTTTTTTTTTTGAAAATAAATTCCACCAACTAGCGCTCCTTACGGCAGCCTACGGCAATCCATCTTATCCGCTCCCTAAAAAAGAAAAAAAAATCGATTCCAACAGATTAAAAACTTTAAAAAAAAAAAGATAACAGGCACGTGTAGCAACTTTATTTTTTAACGTCATTTGTTTATGGCGACTCGTAAAAAAAACCTGTTTTTAACAAACTGCGTAAAAATAAAAAAGTACCGCCTACGCTTAAATAAAAGAAGTGCACTGCGTAAAATAAAAAGACGTCTTACTCCCTTGGAGGCTGAGCTAGGACTGAGTGGGTGCTTATCTTAACAGCATCTATTTATTTCTTTAAAAAAAGAATATGGTTGCGCTAAAGATAATAAATTAGTTTTTTTTCTCTCTCTCTGCGTGATGATGGGCATTCTTAAATAGGTATTTCCTTTTAAAAAAAAAAAAATCAAAATGGTGGAGGTAGTCATAAATCATTTTTTTCTCTCCCCTTTCAATAGGAAGAAAAAAAAATCGATAGCCGTAAGAAGTAATCAATTTGACATTTTCAATCCTGGGAGCACTCTCTTTTTTAGTGCACTAAAGGATTATTAGACACACAAAAAAGTTTGGAACTGTAACACAAAGGAAAAGTTGGCAACTCTGCTTGAAAAAAAGTTGGAGTGGAATGAAATTATGCACAACTAGAAACTGCTGCCAGAGAGCATTGTAAACAAGAGAATGAAAAAAAGTTCTCAAATGACTTGGGAGACTATATCGATTTTCGTACGCATTTACTATTTAATTCCTTCAGGGTGGATCTCATCTCACTGATGGGCATCTTTTCCAAGAATCAATGATCTTGACAGATAGAGGCTTTACCTGACATATTGAATAGATTATAATACAAGAAGAGTGCCTTAAATAATTTTGAAAAAGAAAATATTTTTAGAGATTTAAGTCAACTTACATTTCATGTTGAAATTGATTTGGTTAGAGATGAAATGATTAAGTTTGGATGAATAAATCAATTTAAACTGAGCTATTTCTTTCCTTAAAACAGAAATTTGTTATCTCGAAGCTGCACCAGCAACACAAACACTGACGAGCGCCATTGAGGGTCGAGCTAAACAGCATCTTTTAAAAAGAATTTACTTCCCCTCGAGGCTAATTATTTTTTTCAAATCCGTTTATTTATTATATTATTATTGCCAAGAAGGAAATCAACTTTTTCACTCCATTTTTGTATTATTATTTTAATATTTAAAACCAAAAAAAAAGAATATTATTCCAGCAAAAAAAAAGTAAACAACATAAAAGGGACAAAAAAAAATTATCTAATGGCATTACTAATAATTAAATTCATCGTTACACTTTTTTCTTTATCTGAATTACAAAAAAAAAATGGTATTACACGGTTTACACATAATCATCAAAAAGTTTCTTCTTACTTCTCCGGGACTGATTATCACTCTTACATAAGAAAAAAAAAGTGGATGAGGGGGACTAACATTTATTACATCAAGGAGGATATGAATTGCAGCCTACCGATTTTACACAAATATTTCTTTTGAGCCCTTTAATAAATGAAAAGAAAAAAAAAATGCTTTGTCTGTCATCATACAAAATTTCAATTATTTTTTTTTTGTTTGATTATTTTACAGAAATTAACCTCGTCAAGAAAATGCTAATTTTTCTATTTTTCTTTTTAAAAAAAAATTTCAGGGGCTGGCAGAAACTGTAATTATAAAAAAAAAATAATTAGTTTTAAATTATTAAATTAATTTTTTTATAATTTTTTCACCTTTGGCTTTTGAGGCATATTCGATGATTTGGAGGAGGCATCGGCCGAACTCTTCCAAGACGAGTCCTTCCGTCTCAACGGGGGTCTTACAGAGCCGTTCGGCCTCTTCGGCCTGGGCCAATAAACACTGACAGGTAGCTTCCACCACTTCTTGTGTGATGAAACTGAACGGAGGCCTACTAAATTTAATTTTTAAAAAATTTAAAAATTTTTCTTATAATTTTAATTTAATTATAATTACCTGACACCGGTTGCATTGGAATTAGCAGTGAATCCTTTTGTAGGATCCAAGGTGGGCCGTTCTTCTAAATGTTTCCCACTGTAGGCGGCCGGATTGGACGAACTCCTTCCTTCCGAGTAGCTGCCCGGCTGCTGAGAGAGCAGTGCGGCCATTTTGGAACTCTTCTTCTCAGATTGACCCCCCGGAGGTGAGGCGATCGGGTCCACGCAGTTCTTGCATCCGACGCATTTGCACATATCCGTACACGCAATTTTTGCCTATTTAAAAATTTAAATTAATTAATTTTAAAATTTAAAAAGACTTAATTATGCTAATTATACCTCGTAACATTCGCAATAGTTTTTAAGACATCCAGATCTTTTACAGTGACAACCTTTGTTATGTCGTCTAGGTTCGGGGCCCCATCCGGCGCCGATTTTCGGTTTGAAAGCGTGCGGATTGCGATCCAAACAGGATCGGATGGCCCTCAATCTCAATTCTTCATGTTCTAAATTATTAGCGCAGCAGACGCAGTTGCAGCCGTGACAAAACTCTCCATTAGCAAAACAGTCGCAATACCTAATCAATATTTAAATTATTAATTAATTAGAAATTATAATTAAATAAGAATTAAGTTAAATACAGTTTGAGGCACTGGGATTTAGTGCAGTTGCATGGCTTTCGCTGCTTCAATCCGTTTGATTCGAGGACGTTGAGCGAAGACTTGGATTGAGATCCAGGAGTGGCCGACGACGTTGCCGGAGAAGCGGATTCAGGGGACGGCACTGGGGCGGGTCGAGGCTGCCGTGATGAAGAAGATGAGGCTGCAGCAACTGGAGTGCTCACTGGAGTCGGAGTCGTCTCCGTGACGGACATGGTCGTCACCGACGATCCAGCACCGGAAGAAGAATTATTTGGTAAAGTTGTCGAAGATGAATTCAAAGTCGGCGTAGAACTCTGTTTGTAATTTAAGTTGATTATAATTAATCCTGAATTAATTTGGAATTTAAACTTTTTTTTTTTTTACCAAAGTGACGTATTGGGCCGGCATCATCATAATGTTGCTGGGAAGAGTAGATCCGGCGGGCAGCAATATTCTCTGAGTTCCACCAGGAGTCGTGATGGATGTGGCTCCACCTACGGTCGTCGTTTTCACTTGGATTTGGCCAGTTTTGGTGACAGTTCCGACTTTTCCAGGTTGCTGCTGCTGGACCATCTGGAATTTATTTATAATAAAATAAGAATTTCAAATTTAATTATAAATTAATATACTTTGACAGTTCCGGCGGATGAAGAATTAATGACGACTTTGGGTGAGCCGGAAGTAACGCCTCCAGGATTAACAACACGGACGAGTTGTATCTTATTGCCTCCAAATTGGATTTGCTGACCGACGCCGGATTCGCCGTGGGCGCTGTGAGACGCCGGAAGGATACCGGCCGCTAGAGCCTGGGCCGTTGTGAGCCGGATGTATTGGGCCGGCTGGGTAGAGCTACCTTGACGTACTGCAATTATAAATCATTTATAATTTTATTTCTCTAAATTCAAATTTAATTTTAATTTTACTTTGGGTTGTAGTGACCGATCCTGGTGCAGCGGGTCTCAGCACAAATTTCTGCGGGCTCAAACTGCCCGCATTGCCGGCGCTGTTCGGCCTGGCTTGGACCAATGTGGCCATCGTCATTTGACCAGACGCGCTCTTAATAAGCAAACTAGTAGGCTGTTGCTGCTGCTGCTGCTGTGGGGCCGCACTGGCCGTGGATACAGAGGGCGCTGGAGCGATCTTGGTCGGAGTTTTAGCCGATAGAGGAGCTGATCTGACAAGAGTTACGTTCCCTCCGGCGAATTTAGCGCCCGTCTTTCCGGCTAAAATGCTTCCCTGAGTCGGAGGCGCCGCTGAAGAGCTGCTCGTCACTGCCATTTTACTCACAATCAGAGATTGCCCCTAAATTAATGCAATAAGAGTTAAGTTAATTCATTCTAAACATATGAAAATTGAATGGAATACTTTTTTAGGAGAGATGAGCCCAAGTTGTTGAGCTTGCTGCAGAGTTATCGTCTTTGTGGGGCTCATCAGGCGGACAGATTGGGTCGTAGTCGTTGCCGAATTGGTGGAAACCAATTTACCACCGGCATTCACGAAGCGGATGCTCGTATTGGGGGCTAATATTGACGTTAATCCAGAGTTGCCTGATGCTGATGAAGGCACGGTGAATAAGAACGGCTGTCCAGATGCGTTCTGATGACCCGCAGGCGCAAGAACAACTTTCGTTACCTTTTTAAAAAAGAAAGTAAATTAAAATTCTCTAAAAAAAATCTGACATAAATTTACCTGAGAAGTTGTTGTGACAATTTTCTTGGGCTGTAAAACTGTTTTGATGGGTACTGGGAGTGATAGAGTTACAGGTATCATTGGTGGAGGTGCTGCTGCTGCTACAACTTCTTCTTTAGTCATCATATCCAAGCCCAGATCTGTGTGATCCATGAAACTGTCTATATTTTGCATAGAATTGATTTCTTCCTCCACCTGCCCTACTTCTGAAGTCTGAAAATTTATAAAAAATAAAATTTAAATAAGAATTTAATAAAGATTTGAAGAGAAACTGACTTGAACATCAACTTCCATGCTCATCGTCTCAACTTCTTCAGAGTGGCCCAGAGTCTCCACGGTCAAGCTGTGTGGGGCTCCCATCTGGACCAGGGTCTCGTTCATCTGGACATGCTCCTCAACCATGGCGGAGACATTGGCTTCAGAGTTCACGTGTGACTCGAGGGCCCCCTCCAATCCAAGCCAGAGAGAGGGATTGTTTGCCTAAATAATAATAATTATAAATAAATATGAAATGTAATAATTTATATTGAGATGCTCACCAGTTCTGATACATCAGTGTTGACAAGATCTGCAGGCAGATCTGAGACTTCTTCAGTGGTTGTGATCTCAGTCTGACCATCACTGTCCCCCTCAAAGGACAGGATGAAGTCATCCGGTTCTACATGCATGGCAGAAGCTGCAAGAAAATTCAAATGTATAAACAAAAAGTTGCACCACAATTGTTATTAAGATGGTTTAAATATATTTAAATTGTTGGAAAATGTAGAGTTTGAACTTGACTCGAAATGTTTACAATTTTTTTCGAAAAAATTTCAAATGTGGGTTTCAAATTCAAAAATGTTTGCCTCTGCTTTTGGCCGAGGTATCGAAAAAACCCGCCTAAGCAGGCGCCATTTTGAACATCCCGTCTCTGTTTTTTTACACTTTTCAATCTATTTTAGAGATATCCGAGGGGGATGATTGATGGAAATGTGATTTCCTCAACGAGTTGCATCACTGGAACACACAGATTGTTTGGAATGGAGATAAATTTACCTTCTTCGGACATATTGAATGAAATGAAAACACTCAGGCTGAGGCGCCAACCTTTGCAGCCTGACTCAAACTTTCAAAGAGGACGCAGCTCGGAGCGCTCCTAGCGGTTGATACTATTCAGCGGAAGCGGAACCGCGTAGAACGTAACAATGCCCGTGGAAAAATACGTCACAGCATTTCTATCTTTGTATTTATATTTTTAATATAAATGAATGAATGAATTATTTTCCATACAATTGAAATACCTTTGTTAGTAGCATCTTTTTTATCATTTTTTACCGGTATTGTCTAAGCATTAAAAGAAATTAAAGATGACAAAAAAACTTTCTATAAATATTTATTGAAACTAGTTACGACCAGCATGAAGTAATCACTTTTTAATTATAATTACAATAAAAAAAAGGTCCAGAAATCCATTCATGAATTTGTGGGGCGCATGGAAATGTATTACGTGATGATGAATAAGCTTAGATTACATAACGTATTGCAGCATCGCACGCAATAGCTCGTATCTATGCAAAAATCATTTCCGGCATTTGAGTTCGTGGTGGAAAGACTGGAGTTCCATAACCGCCGATTAGCTCACAGCCCTCCCTTGTTGCCCACTATAAGGATTTGGCACTTTTCGTAAAAGTTGTTTTTTCTACCGCTAGATCTCACTACTAGGACGGAAACAACAAACTAGATTTACCGCTCAAAATTTGAGCGTGGATTTTTCATTTTCTTCAAAATTCGTCCGAAATGACCGAAAATGTAAAAAAAGAAATATTAATCGGGAGTAAGATTTCATCATCAAATTCTCTTTAATCGGAACTGATTACTCACAATTCAGCTTTAACAAATAAATAAAGTGTATAACATTAATTGAACAAAAACCATTTATGGCTGATGCAAGTAGAAAAGAAATCTCCAGCTTGGTAAACGGGCTCGTCCGGGATTTGAACCCGGGACCTCTCGCACCCAAAGCGAGAATCATACCCCTAGACCAACGAGCCACATGTGAGAATAAATAAAACTAGGTAGTAATTCGATGCACAGGTGTACAATGCATAATATTTCGGCAACTGCGGAGTTGCGCCAAAAAACTAAGCTGTTGCATTTGTTAAGTGAATACGGCGCCCAAGGATTCACGAACTCTTTTGTTGCAGCGCAAAATCTATTCATAATAAATTCTGATATGAACGAATATAGCATGAATTTCACATGGATGCCGGCGATACGTAATTGATTATTTCCTACAGAAGAAGAAGAAACACTGCGTAGTATAATTGGTATTAGATTACATTTCTCCTGGAATTCTTTCACTTTATCTTGTTTTCTTGATTCTCAGTTGATTCCCAGTTCTACTACGTGATATAACATGCATTCCTTAGAGAATTAAAGGTCAATTATCGGATCAAATTGTAATATACGTCACCAAGTGCGCACTCGAGTGAAAATAAAGAAATCACTTTCCCGTTCTGGCAATTATTGGTTGCGTTAGTATAGTTCAGCAGAACGACTGATAATCACAACGTCAATTTTCTATTCCTCATTCTTAACTTCATTTCAAGATGACTGTAAGTAAATAAATGAATGGCAAGTTACTTATTAGTTATTATTTTAAATTTAAATATATTCAAATATTTCAGTTTCAACTAGCCCTAATTCTGGCCTTTTCGCTCGTTGCTATGATGACCGCATCGTCGGGATTCAGCATTAGCAGGGATCTCGATGACACCATCGCAAAGCTGATGGAGACGCTTGACAACGGTAATAGGGCGTTTATTATTTTAATAATTGAATTTTTAATGAAAAAAAAATGTAACAGGTATGTGTCGGGTAAAATTTAAATTTTAATGCGCTTGCGTTTACTAATTTATATATTTTTTAAAAATTATAGATGATGGGCTTCATCGTCTGCCCAAAACCAACAACAAATATGTCGTAATAAATTATGGTAACAACAATACCGACAACCACATTAATTTTGGTCCGGAAACAGAAGACACAATGGAAAGTAAGTTGAATACAAATCAAACAAAAAAGAAACAAACTGAATTTTTCATCTTAATTGACATGGAATTGTTTTGTAATTTTATCGTAGATGATGAGCCTCGTCGTCTGCCCAAAACCAACCAGAAATTCGTGTTAATAAATCATGGTAACAACAATACCAACAACCACATCCATTTTGGTCCGGAAATCGAAGACCAAATGGAACGTAAGTTTGTACACAAAAAAAAAAAAAAAAAATCCATTATCTTTTTCTTCCTCTTTCTAATAAGGTCAGCAAAGCTGCAAAGAGCCGAGTGACTGCAGGGATTACGGTTGCCACGGGAACTCGGTTGAAGCCTGCAGCCTCAAAGGCTTCTGTAGATGTATCATGTAGTCGGCAAGCTGCGAAAAGCATGTTTAATAGGCTAGTAATTACGTAATTTATGTAATTCAAGAAGCAAAAAATCCAATACATGATTGCTTTAATAACAGAAATCGTTTCTCCAGTTTCTTTGATGAGTGCCATTTATAATTATTCTGTAATACTCTTTGATGGCGCAATTTGCATTGCTCCCGTTTTAAAAATCGATCCTCAGCTCGAGTTTCATAATACACGTGCGCAGTTATTAAGTGAAACAAAATTTCTCCTGCCACGTATTGACTATATACCAGTTTCAAATTCGTAATAAATCCAAGTGGATTACTCAAAAGCCCTCACGTTTAGTAATAAGGACTTATTTATACTAATATTAAATAGCATTAAAAAAAAATTATATGTGACAATAAAAAACTCGTAGTCGGCTGAAGTTGTTTATCTTTATTCCAATTTTCTTTTGCTTCTCATGAAAAATTAATTTAATTAATTCAGAAATATGTTAAATAAGCAATCAATTACTGACGTGTATATTTTTAAAATTAATAATAAAAAAAATAAAAAATTTAAAAGATTTGGCCAACAGCATCTCGTATTCCCAAGCGGTCACCCATCCAAGTACTAACGGGACCCGACGTAGCTTGACTTCCGGGAGCTGACGAGACCGGGTACGTTCTACGTGGTATGGCCGTTGACACACAGAGGGAGTAAAAGCGGGTATATATACACGAAGAAAGCTTCTGTGAAGCCCCATTATGTATTCTTACAGTATTCGAATGCGACAATTCGATGCCACAAGTAAACTAGATGACGAAATATTGTTCGATTATTTATTCACGTGTCACATAGGCTCATTACTATAACCACTCTTTATAATGAAAGTTAACCCAAAAATTACTTATTTGAGCCAATAAATATCAAATTTTGTATTTCAGAAAGATTACAGTTATTTGAAAACCAATATAGTGGACCAATGTTAACATTAAAATATATGTCTGCTATAGGTTGATCTAAATGTGGGTTTAAAATTTTTCAATTCTACAGATCTTCTTCCAGCATCCATCCAGTAAAGTGGTGACAGAATGAGCTACAAACTGCATAAAGTCCACCTGCGCCTTTCAGTAAATCAACGCGATCTCCCTTTTTCAATTTCAAAATGGACTACAGCGAAACCGGGATCCCGATCAAAGCTTTACCCGCGAACGAATGTCCGACTTTCTTTCCATTCACTCGTAGAAAAATGTCGAGATATTCATAATTGAATCCATTCTTCACCATAGAAAAGGCAAAAGTGTAGATCCCAGCTTTTGGAGCGGTGAAAACACCCGTTGTTAAGTTCATCGCTCGACCGACATTCAAAATCTGATGATCGTATTTAAGAACGCTATTGTCTGGAACCATTAGAGAAGCTCCACCAATGTTGACGTAGAAGTAGATTCCAGTCAAGTTTTTAGGCGTATTAGTGCTTTTTTTCACGTCCACAGACCCAAAACTGTTTTCTACAACTAATCAAACTATTATAGAATCATATTATAACTAACTTTATAAATGATGAGCTCTTACTAAGAGACAATGAAGGGCGCTTTCCCTCCAGAAGAGCCTGAAAATCGCAGAATATCACGCTAATTTTAGGATTGATTGTGCTGTTTTCTTTCACCAGGAAGAGTCCGTTCAATGTGTGGCCTATCTTGTTCAAATCATTACAGTTTGACGGAGGTCCGATGAATGGCTTCTCTTTCTCACTACCCCTACAAAAAAATTGTGTTCGATGCATCGATGATACTAGTAGATGTACTTAAGTCTTTATCATGTAATAGTAATAGTGGTAGTTACAAAAGGAGTTTTAAAGGTAGAAGCCTGGCAGGTCTCTTATTCTGTACCACCATCCCACCATTTTCATGATTGCTTTTCATCTCTTCGTCGCCATTTTGTTTGATGACCAAGTCGGAAATGATATTTTTCAAAAACCGGATCTCTTTATCCTGATCCTCGTTTTTGAGATCCAAGAGCCCAGATTTGCGATTGAGTTGAGTGATTTCCAGTCGCATCTCTTTTAATTGATCAGCCACTATTAGAATAATATACAATAATATATGTTACATAAGTAGAAACTGTTAAAATACTTTTACCTTCAATGTCGTTGGCGGACGATGCGGAGAAAAGGAAATGGAGTAACAAGAATAATACCATAGTTATATTTAATCCTAAGTGATTCATGCTATTATGAATCTCTTGAAAAATATTCAAATTCTGTTTCAAAGATGAGGCTTGAAAAGTAGAACTTGTTGCTGATGCATAGTCAGTCGATTTACTATAATAAGTTTAACGTAATTTTCATTCGCTTATTGGCTTGCTCGATTCTGCCCTGATCTGCCACTTTATGATTGGTTTATAAATATAAATGTTAATGGTATATTTTTGTATCAAGTGGTTAAAGGATGTGCAATTTATAAACATTTTATCCACTTTTTAGAAATAGCAATGCTACTGGAATGGATGTGAATAACATATTTAAGTGAGCTGTGGATTCGCCTCATAAACTTATCTCATAGAATTGTTATTTCTGTTTCTGAACGAATATTTTTTTATACAAGTACGGTAGTAAAAAAATCATTTTAATAAATACTTTTTAGAACATTTCCAGCTATGTGGGATGGATAAAGTAACATTGCAAATGTGATTGAGAATATTTTAACTACATTATGCACCTGTAAAAAGTTTTGTGCCAAATGAGGAAGAGAACATTTTGAGTTTATGAGATGAAATATCACACCTCGACCACCTTTATTTGATTCTTTAAGACCCGAACTTCAGATGTTCATTTTATTTCCTTATATTATCATCGTGTCAAATGAGTAATTGTTCTACTTACTGTAACAATTGATTATTGCATAACATTACACCAGTCTAGAATACCTAAGTCTTATAACATGTCGAGTGTTACTATTTGAAATGCATTGACTGCATGTCTACTCAGATCTAATCCAGCTGCCCTAAAAAGCAGACGGAGAATTCAGTACGATTGCAATTTTCTTTCTTTGACATAAATGGTGGCCCTGAAAAGGGCCGATTTGGTATAGAAAAAGAAACAGCTTAAGCCTTGGCGGGCTTGTCGGTCTTCTTGGGCAGAAGAACGGCCTGGATGTTGGGCAGGACACCTCCCTGGGCGATGGTGACACCGGAGAGCAGTTTGTTCAACTCTTCGTCGTTACGGATGGCCAACTGAAGGTGACGAGGGATGATGCGGGTCTTCTTGTTGTCACGGGCAGCGTTACCGGCCAACTCGAGAACTTCAGCGGCGAGGTACTCCATGACGGCAGCCAAGTAGACGGGGGCACCAGCACCGACACGGTCAGCGTAGGATCCTTTACGGAGCATACGGTGGATACGACCGACGGGGAACTGAAGTCCGGCCCTAGACGAACGGGTCTTTGACTTTCCCTTAACTTTGCCTCCTTTTCCGCGACCTGACATGATGAGTAAGATTAATAGTAAGTAAGTAACTGCGAAAGAACTACGTATAGCTCTCGAACAGTAAATGTAAAGAATAAGGGGGGGAAAGACCGGTTTATATAGCAATCGACTATCAGAACAGGGGAGCCAAAAGTAAAAACTTGAAATCTGATTGGGTAGCCCAAGAGAAGTAAAAGCCGGTTCGATGGGCGTTTCTTTCTTCCCCTCTCCCGCCATCTAGTCCCTTTGTTTGAATTTGGCTCCCCTCGTCCTGATGACGCTCTCGTCTTTTGGCTCTTTCTTTCCTATGACAGAGGGGGAGATTCAATATAAATTGGGGTAAATTTCTGGTTGACCCCTCATTCGTATTTTCAACACTGATATATTGAAATGCCCCCCAAAGTCAGCGGAAAAGCAGCCAAGAAGGCCGGAAAGGCTTCCAAGAACATCGCTAAAGGTGACAAGAAGAAGAAGCGGAAGAGGAAGGAGAGCTACGCCATCTACATCTACAAGGTGTTGAAGCAAGTCCACCCTGACACTGGCATCTCCTCCAAGGCCATGACCATCATGAACTCTTTCGTCAACGACATCTTCGAGCGCATCGCCGGTGAGTCTTCCCGTTTGGCCCACTACAACAAGCGCTCGACCATCACGAGCCGCGAAATCCAAACGGCCGTCCGTCTCCTCCTGCCCGGAGAGTTGGCCAAGCACGCCGTGTCTGAAGGCACCAAGGCCGTCACCAAGTACACCAGCACCAAGTAGATCCTTACTTGATCTCATCCTTAACAAATCGGCCCTTTTCAGGGCCACCAATTTTTTAAAGAAAAGTGCATCCTCTCATTTTTATTTTATTTTACAACGTTGGAATAATTCCCGTGGCTCTTTCTAACCTTAACATTGGCGAAATAATCCCTTCACTATGAGACTTTAGGTATATGTGTTCCTGGAATATGAAACCATGATAAAATTTTTATGAAATCGTCCTGTAGTGTTTTCCTTGGATCAGTGCTCATTAACAGTCATAGATAAAAGAAAACACAAAAATTGACGGGAAGCTTGTACACGGAATACCGCTGTATGCAAACATCATTTAAAAAAAAAAAGTTTAGAGGTCACTGTATGTTATCCTTTTTCATGTGCATCATAATTTATATGCTATATTCAAAATGAAAGACCGAATGAGTGACCAGCTTACTGTCTTGGAAAATAAGTTAAGCCCAAACAAATGAAGCATGCAAATGTTTTAAAGGACAAAGAATTGGCGGGAAAGAATGTCACCGAAACGGATCGAGAACTTTTGACCCATATAGCATATACAAATTGGCGGGGAAATTCTGAGTGACAGAGTGGTAAAATATTTTAGATGTTAAAAAATAAATGCGTGGATATTGAAAATGTTGTTACTGTCAGTTCTCACCACATCTTCCGTCAGTTAGCTCTAATATAAAAATAACTTGAACTTGTATGCATCATGCTAACGGTCAAAAAGACTGATGGTTAACTCGGATATATAGTACACACATTTTTAATTATTCTTTAAAATATAACGCTAGTTGAGAGTTGATAAAATAGCTCGATTGCATAGAAACACTACAAAACAATTGATTGTGATGCACTCTTCTTTGTTCAAATTGGTGGCCCTGAAAAGGGCCGTTTTGTTTGATGAAGTAGGTCAGATGGTAGAAGTTTAGCCGCCGAATCCGTAGAGGGTACGGCCTTGACGTTTCAGAGCGTAGACGACGTCCATGGCGGTGACGGTCTTCCTCTTGGCGTGTTCCGTGTAGGTCACAGCGTCACGGATGACGTTCTCAAGGAACACCTTTAGGACACCACGGGTCTCCTCGTAGATGAGGCCGGAGATACGCTTGACACCTCCACGGCGAGCCAAACGGCGGATAGCCGGCTTGGTGATGCCCTGGATGTTATCACGCAACACTTTACGGTGACGCTTGGCGCCTCCCTTTCCGAGTCCTTTGCCTCCTTTGCCGCGTCCAGTCATCGTGGGATAATCAAACTTTGTAAATAATTTGAATGATTTTCTAACGGAAAATAGGGGGATTTTATATCCAACGAGCCTCACCCTTCCTGCTGTTTCATTGGCTGAAGTTCGGTCGAGGGGTGATTTTGCCGCCACTTCTCCCCTTCACCAATCAGACACAAAGAAAGAGGGGAGATAACATTCTCTTCTCTACACCGCCACAAACTTGTTTATAAAAACTTGTTGTAAGTCTTACTTGCTCTATTCATTCGTCGTCATTCGCCATGGCTCGTACCAAGCAAACCGCTCGCAAGTCTACCGGAGGAAAGGCTCCTCGTAAGCAGCTGGCCACCAAGGCTGCCCGTAAGAGCGCCCCGGCCACCGGTGGTGTCAAGAAGCCCCATCGTTACCGCCCCGGTACCGTTGCCCTTCGTGAGATCCGTCGTTACCAGAAGTCGACTGAGCTGCTCATCCGCAAGTTGCCCTTCCAGCGCCTCGTCCGTGAAATCGCCCAGGACTTCAAGACTGATCTCCGCTTCCAGAGCTCCGCTGTTATGGCTCTTCAGGAGGCCAGCGAGGCTTACTTGGTGGGTCTGTTCGAAGACACCAACTTGTGCGCCATCCACGCCAAGCGAGTGACCATCATGCCCAAGGACATCCAGCTCGCCCGCCGCATCCGTGGTGAACGCGCTTAGACATCATACAGCCCACCTTAATACCAAATCGGCCCTTTTCAGGGCCACAAATATATTTAAGAAAGGAATATAATGCTTACCATTCTAATTTACTGTATTTTTGATAAATTACTTATTGCAGAGTGTTTTTGTAGTTTCATGTACTTTTAAAAACAGCTACCGGTATTCATTGGTTGATATTTTATTATTATTAATATGCATACGACATGTCATAAGTAATTCAAACTTTTTCCAAATATTTAAAAATAAATACAAGTGGTGAGAAACTTACTATGCTGCATTTTAAGTAAATGAAATATGATGATTAAAATATAAGTAGGCCCACATCGTATACTATTTTTATATTCATCATTATAATAACAATGAATTTAAATTATATTGATTTGTATAGCAATATAACATTGGGAAGATGATCGCTGTTGGTGTGATTGATCTCTTGCCTTCTTTCTTATAATCCGTAAACTTCTTCTACGATTCGGATTACAGTTTTCTTTCGCTCGGAACTTAAGCAGCTCTTAAGTAATTTTTTAACGGGTTAATCTTAAATGAAATATTTCTATTAGTTCTTCATCTTCTTCATCACTTGGCATCCTATTACCGAGAGCATACCAAAATTGGATCATAGCGAATATTCGAAGCTATCGTCAGCGTCGGATTCAGCGGAAGACGGGAAGATGCTGACGACACCACCCAAATATGAATATCTTAAGTATATTTTAAGATGAGAAAGAATAATTATGTTTGTCAGATGTTTAATAATAATTTAAAATTAATTTGAAAGGTTGGAATCTTGTTCAAGAGACAAGCCATGACTTGCTCCATCTACAAGATGTTGAATCGGCAAGCGAAGAGCGCGGATGAGGGTGAAATCAGAGAATACGCCTCATTAACTGGGATGGAAACTGCGCGCCGGATGCTTCTATATAGATCCTGAATGCTGTTGGATTAACATGTTTACTATTTACAAAATGAAGTGTATAAATGAATCCTTTTTGGCTGTACTGCTCTTATTTGATTTAAATATACAAAAAGTCGATTCTGTGATTGTTCTTCTATCTTATTGTAGTCAATTGTTTAAAATGATTTGGTCGATGAACCTCTAAATAAATAAATAAAAACTTATAAAGCTATGGAATTTGAATAAAAGAAAGGAGCACACAAGAAGGGCTCGTCCGGGATTTGAACCCGGGACCTCTCGCACTTAGCGAGAATCATACCCCTAGACCAACGAGCCATGCTTATTACATAATAAAATAAGAAGTAGTTGCACGCACGCACATGTGTGTAATATTTCTGTGACGGTAGAGCTGCGTTAACAATAAAACTCTTGCTGGGCGTATCGATATTAAGTTGCTAACGTAATTTTTTTTAAACTGGATTTTTCGGAATTTATCTAAACTAGGTAAAGTAAAAGTAAATTACCTAGAGTAGGCCGGAGCGGCGTAGGGAGCAGAGGCGGCGACAACAGCCAGGGCCGTATTAGCCCATACCTAGCACAGGCAGCTGCCTAGGGGCCACGGCGATCGAGGGGCCACCGCGTCCGACAAATTTTTTTTTTTCATAAACATGAAATTGGCTTCTCCCATGAGTTTGTATTCGATTACCCACTATCGGCTTGGGCTTACTTGCTAAATGTTGTTTAAGTCATTATTATTTAGCAAGTTTACACGGAAGCGAACCAGTGATTTTAAATATATTTTTTTCCCTTGGTTATTACCAAGGGGTTGCGTCGACTCCCTCCAAAGGGTGTACGAGAATTCTGGAATCTCGAGGGAATTATAAAATTTTTTAGAATTTTTCAGAACTTTTTCGGGCTCTTATAGAGATTAATGTATGTATTTTTGCATAGAACTCCGAGGTGTACGATACAGTTTAATACAGTTTAAGCAAAACATAGGGAGACCTATGCCAATCTGGAAAGACAATATAGCCACTTCTTTCGCTTTGTTTAGAACATGCTTGTTCACTTAAATTTCAATATGTTAAAAGGCCTACTTGATAAGGATTTCCAATCATATTTCTTCAAGTTAACTTCTCAATTCAGTACCTAGCTTTGCACATGCAATAGATAGCGTATCACTGACAAGCTTAATTTATTGAATCAATAAATAAATAAGATAGAAAAGCTCGCTTTTTGGCTCGCCCTTATTAAAATAATTCAGTCTCCGACTGAATTAACCCCCCCCCCCCCCGTTTCAATTATGTAAAATTAGATAAATCTATTATAATATGCTAGATGTCTATAGCTTTTTAAAAAAGAAAAAACATTTAATTTGAATCTACTTTTCTTTTTTAGCAATCCACGCCCAGCGTTGCCAACCAGTATAAAATTAAAAAAGAAAAATATTGTTTTTTTTTTGTAAAAACAAATCGTTTTTATTTTCTTGTCCTCATTTATTCTGCCCAATTCTGAATCGAATGAGCTGTTGCAAAAATAAATCAATTCAGCCATTCTTTTGATATCGAAATGGAGACGAGGACACAAAAATAAAATCTGAAACCTCAAATCGAGTCCCCGTAGAGATTTACCAGCGCCATCTAGCGGTGAAATTTCCAACGACTGGATTAAAAGCTCGCCCTTCGGGCTCGCAATCAACCTTAATAGCTGTTGAGTTGCTTGAATAAAATAGAAAAAGGCTCTGTGCCTCCTATGACCACAACAAAACAAGAAATTTTCGAAATGTCTTATCTTTAGAATTCAGTCTTTCATTTTAATTTCAAGATCATTACCGGTGAAATAAAAACTGGACCGCTTTATAATAAAAATAATAATTTCAACATATTGATTAACAGTTCAACGGATAAGAAATGTCTTTGTTTTCTCGTGGGGCCTATCCTTTTATCACAGAAACTATACATCACTTTAGCAGTATGGCTCACTTTAAATTTGTTTACTCAATCAAAGAAATTTTAGAAATTATTATTTGCGTTTTTTAAAGTAAACAAAAGAAGTTTATAGTGTGTATTAGAATATAAGCATTTGGCGATGTTTGTGCATCTTATATTTCACAAATTGACGTATATGATGTGCTCATTTCCCATCATGCTGTATGGAACTGGCTGCTGCTCAAACGAAATGTATTTTGGGACTGACCGACATAAAACAATTCATAATAGCGAAAAGAAGAATAAGTTATGCTAGTATACTTTTTAAAAGGTTAAAACAATGAATTGTAATGAAAGATACTCTAAATCATTGAAATACAAATGTCAATAAAGAAAAATACATTCATGCATTGGCGGAATAATCATGAGGATATCAAGAAAAGATTTCTATAAGTGAGGAAATATGATCCAGTAAAGCTTGGAAGACTGAAAAAATCGCACATTCATAATACAAATCTATTCTCTTTCATATATACATTATTGCTAAAAAAGCAGTAGTAAAAATTTAAAAGTAAAAAAAAATCTAAGAAAAATGAATCAAATAAACTAGAAAGGTGTTCTCTTTGAAAAGGATCAATCTGTCTTTTAACAGCACTGGAGAAATCCTTTTCTCCGATGCAGTGTTAACTATCGTTTTCAGGGGCTAAGATTTTATGCCTTTTAAAAAACCAACCAATTTAGATTGAAAACCAAAATAGTATCATCATCAGTTGAAGCCAAAAACTACAGAAGGAACCTTCTTTGATTTTTAACTTGTACGCCGTCGCTAGTTGAACCCATTCTATAATTTTCTTCAAATTTCTTAAGTCTACTTATGGATAATAAAGCAAAAAGGATCTTTTTAAGTATCTTGATCCGGACAGATAAATATATCCTATTACTCTAATTTTTGGGTCCAGATAAAATTTGCCGAAAATATACCGAATGTATCTTATCTTATCTGATCTGATCTTTTAAAAAAACAGGAAACACTTCAACTCTATAAAATTTTAAGTTATTAGGTACCCGGTACCATATTCAGTATCAGATTATCGATTGTCTACAATCAGGCAGATTCTTCTAGTATATATGAGATAATATAGGGGCCACACCGAAAGCTCTGCCTAGGGGCCACGTACGGCTAAACGCGGCCCTGACAACAGCGACCTCCCTACGCCGCTCCGGCCTACTCTGCCCCGGCTTACGCCGCCAAGGGTTATTCCGCCCCCGCCTATGAGGTAACTTCCCATCAACTCAATTCAATCTTCGAATAACCAGCTAATAATCTTGAATGGTTGATTGCAGGTCCGTCGCCCCCACGATTTCACCTGGGACGTTAAGGACGACTACGCCTACGTCAACATGGGCCAGACCGAGCACAGCAGCGGAAAGGGAGTCTCTGGATCTTACCACGTCGCTCTTCCCGATGGTCGCGTCCAGACCGTCAACTACAAGGATGACGGTTACGGTTACGTCGCCGATGTTTCCTACTCTGGTTACGCCGCCCCTGCCTACTCTGCTCCCGCTTACTCCGCTCCCGCCTACAACCGCGCTTACTAAGAAATAAGCGCTCTTCCCTGTATCCTAGATCATCCTTTGACCGGAATGTTTGTAAATTATAATTATGATATGACAAGACTACATGTCATGAAATAACTATGTATTAATGTTTAAATACAAAGAGCATGTGCAAATCAACAACATAGTATTTCGTGGTTTCTTTTACACGTGACTCAATTTCATGTTCATATTGGCGGTTTCGTGAACTTGGCTTTGACTGATTACCAAGGTTTAATCGTGTAAAAACGGCTCGTTTTTATGTTGTCATAAGGAAACTTATTACCATT
Source organism: Chydorus sphaericus (assembly GCA_030141595.1). Classification (NCBI taxonomy): domain Eukaryota; kingdom Metazoa; phylum Arthropoda; class Branchiopoda; order Diplostraca; family Chydoridae; genus Chydorus; species Chydorus sphaericus. The sequence goes on along the minus strand of CM057933.1, from coordinate 401,889 downwards.
GGTAGTGGTTGACCATGATAGATTGTTGAATGCCTTGTGGCTGCATGGTTGTTTTGCCATCAGATAAACAGTTGTTCCAATTTCTTTGAGCTTGGCATTGACCAAAAAAAAATTTTTGAATCGAGCCTATGTAGTCACATAATATGATCCACGTTTCGAGCATATTAATGTTTAAATCTAGTTTTGAGGTGTAATTAAAACGACATCGAAACTATTTTAATCACATAAATCCATGTGCGGTAGATTATAGGCGTTGATATTAGGTACCCATGTTGTAATGAAACAAAAAACGGTGTATCAAAACAGGTTTTACCTGGATCAGCAAACGCATGCTTAGAGGATAGGAACTTTTTGTAAGTCTGGAAAAAACCTGAATATCCCAATAAATGTTTTGAAGTATTTTTTCACAAACTTTTTCCGCACTCATCGTATCTTTTTTAATTTAGTGAATCTTCCATGTCAAGGGTTGTTTTATTTGATGAAGCGGTCATCATTTAGAATGTTGTGACAAAGTTTATATATGAACGCGGGTTCACTATATTAGTGCCGAGCCCAAAATAACCATAAAATGCACGAAGAAATAGAATAATATCGCCTGGAGATAAAAGCGGAGAATTCCCTCTGCTTACATTGACCCCTTTTTTGCTGCGTCTTCAATTTCGCAACTCGAGAATAAGGAAGATTTCATCTGTATAAACCAGAAATTCGAGTTAACAACATCTCGTCTTTCAGTTTCGTATTTTAAAAATCAAGGTTTAGCTCGCAGTTTGTTGAACCTTATTTGTGAAACGAGACTATACACAACGAATTGACTCTAAAAATCTGTTTTGCAATTTTTATTTTGAAGTGACGATGGAAAATAATAATGGAACTCCAATTGGAGGGAAAAAGTTGCTACCGGTGAATCCAAGAACGAAAGCAAATCTCCTCTCCAAACTCTTTTTCTGGTACAAGTAATTTTGCTTAATTTTTTCTTATTACTCTAAAGTCTGTCATGTATATCGGTATATTGTAGCTGGGTAACACCTTTCATTCGACTGGGTAACACCAGAGAGCTACAAGTGGAAGATCTCTATCAAGTTCTCCCAGATGATGAATCCGAAGTGTTAGGTCTCCGATTGCAAAAGTATTATCATACTTCAATTATAATAACTTTTTAAACATTCTGTAATTAATTTTTTTAATGACAGAGAGTGGGAGAGAGAATTGAATAATGCTAAACAATTTGAAGCCGTTCACGGCGATGGCAAGACAAAGAAAATCCAACCAAATTTGGTGAGAGCTATGAGGCGAACTTTTGGACTTAAGTCGGTACTCTTAAGTCTCATAAGTCTCACAGAAGAATGTGGTATGAGGTGAGTTTTGATTTTCACAATTTTATTGTTGATAGAATCACTTAAAAAATCATTTATTACGACTAACAGAATCTTGCAGCCGTTATTATTGAGTCGGTTAATTCGATATTTCGACTCATCGAGCGGGATGAGTGCGACAGAAGCGTATCTCTATGCAACAGGAGTTATCCTTTGCTCCGCTTCTTTCGCGCTCACCAATGATGCCTACTTTTTCGTAACACGGCATTTGGGAATGCAAATGAGGGTCGCTTCCTGCTCCCTTATGTACAAAAAGGTACGTGGAATTAACCCAATTTTATGAAAATCTAAATCTAAAAACGTAAAAAGTGTAAATCGCAAAAACGAAAGTGTTTGTTACTGAGTCAACGAGCTCTTGGAAAACAGACGAGCATCGGTCAAGTGATCAACTTGATGTCAAACGATGTTAACCGCTTCGACAGAGGCGCTAAATACTTTAACTACCTGTGGATCTCTCCACTTCAAGCCCTAATTACAACCACCATCCTCTTTTTCGTCATCGGCCAGTCATGCTTCGTTGGATTGCTCACAATGCTCCTCTACGTCCCTCTCCAAGGTGATATAAATTAATACATAGCGCTGGAAAACAAATCACATTAATTTAATTCCATTTGTTTATGACCTTAGGATGGGTTGCCAAAGTATTTTCTAAATTAAGGTTGAAAACAGCCACAAGGACGGATGAACGTATCCGAGCGATGAACGAAATCGTTACAGGCATTCGAGTCATCAAAATGTATACCTGGGAGAAGCCCTTCGCCACCTTAATTCATTTATGTCGAAAGTATGATGTTTAAATTTTTAGTTGAAAGTTTTTAAAATATCAAATGCTCCATTTCAACTTAAATAGGATGGAAGTGAATGTCATTCGTAGGACAGCTTATTTCCGCGCATTGAATAATAGCCTTTGCGACACTTCGCCCAAATTGATGGTTTTCCTCACCTTTGTCGTTTATGGACTCATTGGAAACCACCTCACTCCCGAAAAGGTTTTTGATGTTCTACTCCTTATTAATTTATTTTTTAAAGTTAATATAATATTTTGATAATTTTAATAATGTTAAACGTGCTTTAGGTTTTCTTGGCCGTTGCGATGTTTAACAACATTTGCATCGGCATGACGCACTATTTCCCCAATGCAGTTACCTCAGCTGCAGAAGCCAGGGTATCTCTCAAACGCATTGAGGTAAATGTTGACATACAGTATTATTTATATAAAAATAACTCTGATTTATTAATTATACTCCAAATATCGCAGGAATTCTTATTGCTGGATGAAATGCCAAAAAAGAGCAATCATCAGGCAGCTAAAGGGAAAAAAAGTTTAGTTAAGTTGGATAGAGTAACTGCTAAGTGGCCTTCTGCAACTGAAGGGAACACACTATCTAACCTATCATTCACTGTTCGGCCTGGTCAAGTAATGGCAGTTGTCGGTCAAGTTGGATCTGGCAAGGTATATTACAAATTTTGAGCATTATTTTCTTAACTTACTAATATTTTAATATATTTCAGAGTACTTTATTATCTGCTCTTCTCGGAGAATTACCGCTACTCTCCGGTAATTGTCGAGTGCAAGGTAAAGTGGCTTACGCACCTCAAGAAGCCTGGATCTTCTCTGGAACTATTCGAGAGAACATCCTCTGCGGATCTCAATACAACGAGCAGAGATACCGCCAAGTGGTCGAAGCGACAGCTCTGGAAAGAGACTTCACTCTTCTACCAAAGGGAGACCAAACTGTCATGGGCGAAAGAGGCATCTCTCTAAGTGGTGGTCAAAAGGCTCGAGTTAATCTAGCTCGCTGCCTCTACGTCGACGCTGATGTTTATCTAATGGACGATCCCCTCAGCGCTGTCGACACTCAAGTCGGACGTCACCTGTTCGATAAGGCCATTAATGGGTTCCTGAAAGACAAAATCCGCATTCTTGTAACTCACCAGTTGCAGTATTTGAAGGACGTTGATAAGATCCTTGTTCTCAAAGAGGTTATTAGTGATTAGCCAAATCACTGTTTTAAATAATACTCCAAATATAACTTTGATTTATATTTATTGAATAGGGGCGAGTGGAAGCATTTGGAAATCCAGCTACACTTATGGCTTCCGGACATATCGATGATCATCTGAGCTCAGCGATTGACGAAAGTGAAACTGCTAAGGCCCATCCAGCTGATACTGAAGTAAAATTACTAAAATGCTTTAAAATTCCATAATTACATTAATCAATGTTGATTTAAGTCGAATGCTGACGATGTTCCTGATGATACTGATGAATCTAGGAATGAGGAATCCCGGCAATCTGGAGGCGTAACCATCAAAACCTACTGGAAGTACCTCCGATCTGGTGGAAGGATCATTTCTCTATTTTTTCTGCTCTGTTTCTTTTTGATCGCCCAAATGTGCATCACTGGAATCGATTACTGGCTCAGCATTTGGACCAATGCTGAATTTATTCGACACCATACTAAACCAGTCCTCGGTATCGACGCTAGCGAAGTGGTAGAACAAGCTGAGAACAACACTTTTACCTACAAATCTTGGAAGGAAGAAGTGGACACTTATACGGGAATATACGTTTATTCTGTATTAATTGGAGGTGTTTTTATTTTCGCCATGGTCCGATCAACCCACTTTTTTGTTACGTGCATGTTTGCCTCTGTCAAACTTCACGATGACATGTTTACATCCACCGTTCACGCTCCACTTTCCTTCTTCGATAAAAACCCTATCGGTATTATTGTTTTCGAAATAGTTCTACATATAGGTTTAAAACTTATTGAATTCGGTAAATTTTATGATAGGACGTGTATTGAATCGCTTCATCAAGGATATCGGCTGCATGGATGATCAGCTTCCAGACACTTTCTTTGAACTGTGCTCGGTACAATTTCATTTAATCGACTCAATTTTCTAATATGCCATATTATTTTTCAAAATTATTATTCTTAGGTTAGTTTAGATATTTTTGGAGTGTTGGTCCTTGTGATGGTAATGAACTGGTGGCTCACGCTCCCCGTCATATTACTCGTTGGTTGTTTCTACTCGATTAGGCGGATGTATCTTGTTACATCGCTTAATGTTAGAAGATTAGAGGGCACAAGTACGTTGACTTAACCATTTTATTATTTACCTAATAACTTTTAATTATTATAGCTCGAAGTCCTGTTTTCACCCATCTCTCTTCATCGTTGGCTGGATTGACCACTCTGAGAGCTCACCAGTGCGAAACCATCTTTCAGCAGACTTTCGATGCCCGACAAGATATTCACAGCTCAGCCTTTTACCTGGCTTTGGCCACTGCACGTTGGTTCGCTATTTTGTTGGACTGGACATTGGTCACTTACTTGGCTTGTGTTACCTACGGAGTTGTTGCCCTTGGAAACAGTAATCATATATTTTACTAAAAATGTGATTACCTAGTCGACATTCTAAGCGGATTTACCTCAAAATATTATAGAACTGAGTGGAAGTGAAGCTGGATTGATTATATCATCCCTCATGTTTATGACAACCATAGTTAACTACGGAGTTTTAATGTTGGCCGAAGTGGAGAACTTGATGACCTCCACTGAAAGAGTTATCGAATATGGAAATCTACCTTCTGAATCATCACTGGTATCTCGTGAAGGTTGTTCGCCATATTGTGTACAGTACCTTGTTTGAATTAATAATTTACTAATAACCTCCTTCTTGTAAAAACCAAGATCGGAAGCCGACGCCCCAGTGGCCTTCAGAGGGCAACGTCCGATTTGAAGATATAAGCTTGTCCTACGGCGACAGTTCTCCCGTTCTTAAAAATATCACCTGCAATATTCGACCCAGAGAAAAGGTACTAAAAAATATTCTACCTGGTCTATACTAAAGAACCATTTTTTCTAATGATTAAGATTGGTATCGTCGGCCGAACGGGAGCCGGGAAATCCTCTTTGATCGCCGCTCTTTTCCGTCTTACTGAGCCCGATGGAAAAATTATTATCAATGGGATTGATACTAAGAGTATCGGCCTTCACGATTTACGTTCGAAAATCTCAATCATCCCGCAGGATCCGGTATTGTTCACTGGAACACTGCGCAAAAACTTGGACCCCTTTGGACAGTTCAACGACGACGTCTTGTGGAACGCACTGGAAGACGTCCAATTGAAGGAATCTATGGCGGTAGATGTCCAATTGGGGCTTGATTTTCTGGTGGCTGAAGGTGGATCTAACCTGTCCGTCGGTCAGAGACAACTGGTTTGTCTGGCTAGGACCATTTTTCGTGAAAATAGGATTCTGGTCCTTGACGAAGCTACCGCCAATGTCGATTTAACGTAATAATCTTCAAGTATTTACCTCTTTACGAGGTTCTATAGATAAATTCTATTTTTCCAGAACGGATCGGTTGATCCAGAAGACCATCAGAGAGAAGTTTAACGATTGTACTGTGTTGACCATCTCTCATCGATTAGATACCATCATGGATTCGGATAAAGTTATGGTTTTGGATGCAGGATATCTTATGGTACACCGTATATTTCTTTTAAAAAGTGGCAATTCACACTATAGAGCTCAATATCATTATGTTTTATTTCTATAGGAATTCGATTCGCCTTCTAATTTACTCAAAAATAAGGAAAGTCGATTTTATCAGCTAGTGGAGCAAACAGGAAAACAGCAAGCGGCCGAGCTGACCAAACTGACAAAAGATTCTACAATTAATACATATTAGTAATCAAATATAAAATAATGTTTGAAACATGTATCTAATACTTTTAATTAAAAGAATTGTTCATCTTGGTCATATAGCATTTTTTAAAACTTTTAAAAACTAAATAAAAATGTACAATATCTTTTATGGTTCCTATGCCAAAACCCAAATGAAACTGAGTGTAAAAGACCCACGTTAAGGGTCTATTGTCAAGGTAGGAACCCGCTATTTAGGGCAACTATAGGATCCTATACCGTAATATCTATAGAATAGGTTATAAATGTATTGCCGTCAAACGGAATCATGCTAAATAAGACGGGGTAACTTTGAACACAGTGCAGTATAATAAAAAAAACGTCTTTTGTTTAACAACCTTTGTAAAACAAAGGTTGTCGCGACTCGTTAAGATTAACTTCTTTAATTGATTGTTTCTGATGCCTATATGTTCTTTCATCTCTTGGATTTGTTGATGGTTTCAATTCGCCACAAAACACAGCCAACGTTATGGTTTTTAGAAGACTTAAACTACAAATAAATCAATTTGGTTGTCCTGTTCTTATTTAAAAATGTGCATATTCTTACAAATATATTAGTAAATAATATATTTTGTTCTCAAGCAAGCCTGCAAGCGCATACAAGCTCTCATAGTGTAGTGGTTATCACGTCACCTTTACACGGTGAAGGTCTTCAGTTCGATTCTGAGTGGGAGCACTCGCGATTTCTTGATGGAAATAAAATTTTGGTGTATGGAAATAAAATTAATTTGTCAAACCTTGTTACGGATACATCATATATCTGTATTTCTTTATTATTTCGAAGTTATAATTTTTGTTATGGAACCCATCTTTTAAAAAGATCCATTAAATTTGCCTGTACAACATCGGACAGGTGAACAGGATAATTAATAAAATTTTTATCATCGTACAGTTATTACTATTGAGCTGATGGTACACTAATAAAGAACCACAGGTGTCAAGGGAAAAAAAACCTCGGGCCACATAATTTGTATTCGTTCCACCTGTTGTAGGTAACATTTCAAATCCAGCAATGCACGTAACAAACCTTAATTATCAAACGGAACCAAACAATAAACTGAAAAACAGATAAAGAAATAAATAATTAACTATTATAAAATATCGAATAGTTAGAATTTGAAAGGAAACCGTGCTCATATTATTTTTTATATTCAATCAGCATTTCCCAAAGTTTCTCTTGGATAACAATCATTTCAATTCTATTGAAGTAGGCCCCATTTTAAGATGTTAAAATTAACTTTGCGCAGTGGCAATATCATAACCAATGAGGGTCTCCCGAGGTGTGATTATTGCTAGTTGAAAACTTTTACCAATACCCCGCCTTGATGATGTGAAACACCATCGACAACGGCAATTTTTGAATGCTCGAAAGAGCACCTCATATAAATGAATTTCAACATCTACACTACATTTTGTTAAATATTTGGATTAGTTTGCTGTTAATAAGCATCTAAAAGAATGAATCATAAAATGCTCATAATCATAAAACACAATCATAAAACACCTTTTAAGCCGCTACAATTGACAGGAACACTACAATGACAGGAAGGTCTCCGACCTCTACGTTTCCAGGCTCATTGCGTTCAGCTCGGCGAGCTGATTAAGAATATCACAATGTGCAAAATCGCATTAAAAGTGCGGTGTATTGCTTTCGTTCAATCGTTTCAGTTATTGAAAAGTATGTTAAACTACATATGTAAAGTGTGCGCCTACTTGAATTAAGTGTGCATAGTTAAATGTTAGTGGCCGTTAAGTTTTCAGTACATATACCCGGTCTTTTGAGTTATGTGTTATAGAATTGTACTTAAAATATTAACCTAATTTTCTCTCATTATTCTTTTCAAGTACGGTATTGACTTTGCTACATCTTACACCAGTCATTTCATTTTTGAATAACATCTCCCATTAATAAGCATAATGAACCACAATTTTTAAGCTCTTGATTATTAACAAGCAACCTATTTAGAGAGTGGCAGATATCAGAGCCCCGAAATCGCGCAGTGACTTCAATTACCGTTCTGATTTGCGTTTTGTATTCTTTTATCTAAAAAAAGTTCCATCAGTAATGATTTAATGAATATTATAAATTTATAATCGATAACACATCTTTTTAATGCTTTCCCAGTTCAAGTCTATATTGTATTATTCAAACAACCAGCACCGAATGAAATAATATTATAAATTTATCATGTATTACACAATTACCGGAAAATCTTCCTCAATCAACGAGCCGGTAAAATGATGGCAGTAAACGCTGCATACTGGGTTAAGTTCTCCTTTCGATTTCCACAAATCAACGTGATCTCCCTTTTTCAATTTCAGGGTTGACTGCAAGGTTGCCGGGGTGGCAGAGAGGCCAACGCCTGCCGTCGACACTCCAATTCGAATGCCGTTCAAACGCAACATAATTTCCATATAATCGAAAATGTAGCCATTCTTCAGTAAGGAAAAGGAGAAAGTGTAGATGCCGGCTCTGGGAGCTGTGAAAACACCCGATTTCAAATTCATTCCACCCCCAGTAGTGGTAACCTTATGATCATAGCTAAGTACCCCACTTCTAGGGAAGGATTTATTTCCAATTTGAACGTAAAAGAAGATTCCAGAATCGGAAGATTTCACGTCAACGTATCCCAGTCTGCTCTCAATAACTATAAATTTGAAATACCACAGTAAACAAAATTGAAAAATATATTAGGTGATTAGTTTTGTTTACAAGGCGGAGATATTTGTTTCTGAGCCCCAAAAACTTCTGGTTGGAAATCGCAAAAGACGGCATTGATAATTTTGGAATTGGTTGATCCGGTGCTATTGGTTTTGACCAGATGGATTCCGTTCAATGTGTGGCCCAATTGGTTCAGATCCTTGCATCTCGATGGAGGTCCAACTATTGGTGCCTCCTTTTCGCGACCCCTATACATGGCATATGATAATCAATTAAAAATATATTCATTTAAATCTGCTACCCTATTGTTTTACAATTATTACATGAGCAGTTGTAGAGGCATTAGCCTAGCAGCTCTTTTATGCATCACCATCAGTTTATTGTAATTTTCGCCTTGTCTATTGATAATGTTGGAAACAAGTGTTCTCAAAAAGCGGATCTCCCCATCTTGACGAACATTCTTGAGCTTTAAAAGTCCAGTTTTACGATTTAGTTGATTTAATTCCAATCGCATATCTTTTAGTTGATCAGTAACTATTACAAAAAAATACAATAGTACGCTACATATATTATTAAGAGGGTATACAATAATACAATTACCTTTAATGTAATCAGTTGACGACGTTGTACTGGACGGAGGTATTGAGAAAGCAAAATAAAATAGCAAGAATAGCACCGCAATCGTTTTGAAGTAATTCATGATATAATAATCAGCGTCTTTAAATAATCAATAATGTTATTTTTGAAGAAATCTTTTAGTTGATCTTTCTGATTTACCAAGTGAAGAGCATGGTGCGGTGCATCGCCATGGGCAATGATAGAATAAATTGGATCTGTCACTCAACAATTGGTTTACGTATGTACAACTAACAAATATAGGATACGTATGCTGAATGTTTTGTTGGCATAAACCATATGAGCTGTCTGTATTGAAATGAAATAAAAGGCCATAAGAGCAAATATCCTTCCATTATTTTTTATTTGCTTATATTATTGTGAATATGACTGAACTCCCACCCTGGATTTCTGTGACATTTATATAACAATAATAAAAAATGGTTTAGAATAGGTCGAAAACTATTGACGAATTGAGATTTTTTAAACATGCAGCACAACAGTGCTGTTTTCTGCCGTAGAATTGAAAGATTTTGGCGTTTTCTTACGAGAAAGAAAAAGAGATGCCGCGGCCTTCGCCCCTTATTTGGTCGCTGACCTAATGGTCCGCTGCTGGGAGAAAGAGCCTAGCGATCGGCCTACTTTTAGACACCTCGAGAAAGAGCTGGGACACATGTTGGAGAAGAATGTTCGTCACTTTTATCTTAAGATGTATAATGATTCTTTACAAGTTCAAAATAAAAATGAGAACCAGAAATCAATAAATGACCAGCAAGCTGTTGAAGAAGGGTGCGTTGAACCAATTTGCTGCGTGTTTAACAGTTTAAGTTACAGCACTCAAATTTAACGTGGATAACAGATTTTAAACATTTTCTACGATCTTCTGTTAACTGTTCACTAGGTACAAAAAATATTTACAAACTAATTAGAGGGTTATAGAACTAATAGTAATTTTCTTACATTCTTGATGAGACGAATATACTGTATTACCTTGCATATGATTATTACTTGTATATCGTTTGACTTCCACTAACAGAACTGCGCGAATTCTAGTAATAGAAATGGTGCTTGTAGCCTGCATGTTGCATGAAATTGTGTTTATATTTGGAGACCATACCAGCTACTTAGTAGAAAATGAATAAATAAGAAAATTTACAGTAGACTTAGATGTACGGCAATAGTTGTAGATCATAAATGCTGCACATCATATACACGTAGATGTATGGTATATACATTTTATAGATCGAATTTCTAATTTATTTTATGGTTGATCCTAGCCCTGCGATTGTAGTCATGAGCCTTTTTAGGTTGCACTGCTCTTGTTGTATGTGTTAGTTCTTCAAATATATAATCATATAGAATGAAGTTTAATAAGCTTCTATAGTGTAGTGGTTATCACGTCTCCTTTACACGGTGAAGGACCTCAGTTCGATCCTGAGTGGAAGCACACTGAACGAATACATACGGCAGTTTTATTACAAAATTTTTTTTTTTCTTACTACCGTGTAATTAACTACTTATATGTACTGTACTCTGTACAGCATAGCAGCATAGCTTAAGTAATATTCGACCAAATATATAGTGCAAGACAATCTCGTGAGTGATGCCGTGTGTTATAGAAATAGGAACTTAGGCTAACTATATCAATAAAAGATCTGTCGCTACGGTATATCTTCCAAGACATTTTTAGAGAACAAGAACAAGAGAAATAGAAGGAAGAGACATCCGACACGGAACGACAATCAACACCAAGTAGCCAGAAGAAACCTGTCAAACATCCAGGGGCCTTACTTAAATGGCGTCTGGAGAAATTCCCTGATTTACGCTAATTAGGCCCATATATTCACGCAGTGGCTAAATAATATCAAAATAAATAGAACAAGCTCCAAATACTGATTGCTATTATGTATCCTTCTTTTATCTCCAAAAAGCTTCATCAGTTATGATTTCTATGCAAATTCAATGAGAATTAAACAATATCCTATATTTTTTAAAATGCTTTCCAAATGCCATTCTATTGTATTGTATTGTAACAACCATTACCGAATGAAATACATAATGATCATGTATTACATAATTGCCGGTAAATCTTCCTCCAACAAAAAGCCTGTAAAGTGATGGCAGTAAACGCTGCATACTGAACTAAGTTCCCCTTTCGTTTTCCACAAATCGACGCGATCTCCCTTTTTCAACTTCAGGGTGGACTGCAAGGTTGCCGAGTTTGCAGCAAGGTTAACGCCTGCCGTCGACAATCCAATTCGAATGCCGTTCAAACGCAATATAATTTCCATATAATCGAAACTGTAGCCATTCTTCAGTATGGAAAAGGAGAGGGTGTAAATGCCAGCTTTGGAAGCTGTGAAAACGCCCGATTTCAAATTCATCCCGCCCCCAATATTGGTAACCTGATGATCGTAGCGAAGGACCCTATTGGGGATGAAGGATTTATTGCCAATTTGAACGTAAAAGAAGATTCCAGAATCTAAAGATTTCACGTCCACGTATCCCAGTCTGCTCTCAATAACTATAAATTTAAAATTCCACAATAAACAAAATTGAAAAATATATTAGATGATTAGTTTTGTTTACAAGGCGTAGACTTTTGTTTCTGAGCCCCAAAAACTTCTGGTTGGAAATCGCAAAAGATGGCATTGATAATTTTGGAATTGGTTGATCCGGTGCTATTGGTTTTGACCAGATGGATTCCGTTCAATGTGTGGCCCAATTGGTTGAGATCCTTGCAACTCAATGGAGGTCCAACTATTGGCGTCTCCTTCTCGCGACCCCTATGAAATTCGCAGGTTACATATGCTGATAATTTTTTTAAATATGCATATATATCTGCTGCCATAATGTTTTCAAATTTTACATGAGCAGTTGTAGAGGCAAAAGCCTAGCAGCTCTTTTATGCTTCAACATAAGTTTATTGTAATTTTCGCCTTGTCCATTGACGATGTTGGAAACAAGTGTTCTCAAAAAGCGGATCTCCCCATCTTGACGAACATTCTTGAGCTTCAAAAGTCCAGTTATACGATTCAGTTGATTTAAGTCCAATCGCATATCTTTTAGTTGGTCAGCAACTATTACAAAGAAATGCAATAGTACGCTACATATATTATTTAGAGGCTATACAAATTACCTTTAATGTAATCAGTTGACGACGTTGTACTGAACGGAGGTATTGAGAAAGCAAAATAAAATAGCAAGAAAAGCACCGCAATCGTATTGAAGTAATTCATGATATAATAATTAGTGTCTTTCAATGGTCGATGTTGTTTTGAAGAAATCTTTTAGTTTAACTTTCTGATTTACCAACTGGCGAGTAGGATATAGTGCAGTACATCACCATAAGGCAAAAATAGAATAAACTGGATCTGTCACTCAGCAATTGGTTTACGTATGTACAACTAACAAATATAGGATACGTATGCTGAATGTTTTGTTGGCATAAACCATATGAGCTTCTTTTATTAGAGTGAAATAAAAGATCACAAGAGCTAATATCCTTCCATTATTTTTTATTTGCTTACATTGTGAATAGAACTGAACTCCCACTCTGGATTTCTGTGACATTTATATAACAATAATAAAAAATGGTTTAGAATAGGTCGAAAACTATTGACGAATTGAGATTTTTTAAACATGCAGCACAACAGTCGAAACAACAGTGCTGTTTTCCTTCCGATGAATTGAAAGATTTTCTTACGAGAAAGAAAAAGAGATGCCGCGGCCTTCGCCCCTTATTTGGTCGCTGACCTAATGGTCCGCTGCTGGGAGAAAGAGCCTGGCGATCGGTCTACTTTTAGTCACCTCGAGAAAGAGCTGGGAAACATGTTGGAGAAGAATGTTCGTTACTTTTATCTTAATATTGATATTAATGTTAATATCTTATATTGATATATGATGATTCTTTACAAGTTCAAAATAAAACTGAGAACCAGAAATCAAATGACCAGCAAGCTGTTGAAGAAGGGATCGATGAACCAATTTGCTATGTTTAAGTTACAGCACTCAAATTTCACGCGGATAACAGATTTTAAACATTTTCTACGATCCTCTGTTAACTGTTTACTATGTAACAAAATATTTATAATCTTTTTAGAAGGTTATAGGACTAATAGTAGTTTTTTTTTACATTCTTGATGAGAGCAATATAACCGATCGAGAAAGAGACAAATGTGTTATTATATATGACCCTGAACGGTGGACCACATGGCTCGTGGATCGATGAAGATCGCAGTAAAGTGCGCTAATCCATGCGATCTGCAGGACACATGAAGCATCAAAATCTTGAACGTAGTGATAAGCTGATGCGAACAGACACCAGGAAAGTGAAAAAAATATAGTCGCTTGGCAGAAATTTCTATTAACGCTTACGCACGACTTATTAGCTCCGCCTAACCGTCGTTTTTTTCGCTTCGATCAAAAAAAAAAAAAAAATGCCGCTGGCTCGCAAATTTGTTCTGCTTTCATACCCTCCCCATCATTTCTTTTATTGGTTAAGAATTGAATGCACTGCACAAAGCTGAAAATAAACATAAAAATACGAGGCCACAATTGAAAGAGCTTGTCAATTTCTAAAATTTCAAAAATACGACGATCAAGATGTACCACTTAAACTGTATCAGTGAAAAAAAAAAATGTGTACGTGAACCGATTCGCAACTAGTGAGGGGCAGAGAAGGGAGCTAAGTTTATGTATGTTCTTTGGACCAATGGTATTTCCCACCAATGGATTGCGTAGAGATTCAATTCAAAGAACAGGGAAAGGCGCAATATTGTGATTTTTTTCATAAACTAGTTCTATATTGATTAAATCAAATAACTGTATACACATCTTCGCCAATATTCTGTACTTAGTGTTGTAAATAAGCCTCAGAAATATTTTTGTTAAATACAATTGTTGCAGTAAAAAGCAAAACTATTCCCCAAATATTTTATATAAAAAAACAACTAATAATTGAAAGAATTAATTTAAAAGGACATCTCTTAATCCCTTTTAAAATAATTCCGGGGAAATTCTATTTTTTTGCTGAATTTCTTAAAAATTGAGATAGATAATAAATCGAGTTTAATTGCCTCGCCACTTTTGTATTTAATACAATTTTAAATTGTTGAACCGGTATTTCAACAGCAATAAGATCAATTTACTAGTTCTGAAGACCGCCGAAGCAGACAAATTTGGTGTGCATATAATCATCGAGTCCGTGGCGGGATCCTTCCCGACCGAACCCTGACTCTTTGATACCTCCGAAAGGAGCTGACGGGTCGTTGATGAAGCCTTCGTTGACCCCTACCATGCCGGATTCCAACTGTTTGGCCACACGCCAGACTTGGGAGTAGTCATTGCTGTAAAAATAGTTGGCCAATCCTCTTCGAGTGCTATTAGCGATCCTTACAGCTTCTTCTTCCGTCGAAAACCTGTCACATTATTACGTAAACTTAGATCATTTTCATTATATAACCAAATAATTTTAAGTGTTACTTGTAAAGAGGGACGACTGGGCCAAAGATCTCTTCGCTGTAGAGCTCCATATCTGGTTTGATATCCGTCAAAACGGCGGGCTCGTAGAAGCGGCCTTTAAGGGTCGGATGAATCCTCCCGCCGGACACGAGTCGAGCCCCCTTGCCCACTGCATCTTTCACGATACCGTCCACTTTGTTCAACTGTTGATTGTTAATCAGTGGACCCTGAGTGACTTTGGCTTCGAATCCGTCCCCTAGGACGACCTGGGATTTAACGGCCGCTGCGACCATTTCGGCGAAACGGTCGTAAATGTCTTCGTGAACCAAAACTCGATTGGTAGCCACGCAAGCCTACTTTAAAAAGCATTTCCTACCTTAACCAAAAATAAATAAAATGCAACACTATTTACTTGGCCAGCGTTGCGGAATTTGGAGAACATTAGTCCTTGAACAGCTTTAGAAAGATCGGCAGTTGGAAAAATGATGAAAGAGGCATTCCCTCCTAATTCTAATCCGAGGCGCTTCACAGTATCTGCGCACTGCCTGTATAGAATCTTTCCAACTGCCGTCGATCCTAATAAATAAAAAATATAGAGCCGAGAACGGTGTGTCTTCAGCCGGGCGAGCAAC
This sequence comes from Chydorus sphaericus, assembly GCA_030141595.1. NCBI lineage: Eukaryota > Metazoa > Arthropoda > Branchiopoda > Diplostraca > Chydoridae > Chydorus > Chydorus sphaericus. The sequence continues at coordinate 386,426 of CM057933.1, read as the reverse complement.
GCAGACACATCCAGCTGCTAGAGCCGCCGACATCTTCCGGACGAGCATGGCTAGAGGAAAGTTCCAAGGAGTGATCAATGCAACAACTCCGATGGGCTCTTTGAGGATGACATGTTCTTTGGTGGAATTCGGGGCCATTCCAACTTCACCGTAAATTCTCTTGGCCTCCTCTGCAAACCATTCGATATAACCTATTACATTTAAAAGTATGGAATTACCAACTAAACTAGTAAAAAGATTGTTAGTCAATATAGTACTGGCAGAGTAGACCACTTCTCCTCTGGCTTCGGTAAGAGGTTTGCCACACTCGGCAGTCATAAGTTTGGCCAACTCTTCCGTGTGGGTGTTGACCAAGTTTAGAAGATTTCTGAGAAGGTTGCCTCTCTGTTTTCCGGATGTGGATGCCCAGCTTTTGAAGCTCTCAGCTGCTGCGCTGATGGCTGATTCTGCATCTTGAGATGTGGAGTCTTGAGCTTCGCCTATGATCTGGTCGTTGACGGGGTTGGTTACTGGAAAAGTCTTGCCAGAAGAGGAAGCCACCCATTTTCCTCCGATGAAATTCTTGTCTCTTAAGAGAAAAAAGTTTCGGCGACCGTCAATTGTGCTCATCTTTGAGAAAGTGAAATTGAAACCAAATTTAAAATGGAGAGAAAGAATGACCAACAACCTTGCTTGACAACATCTATCTGTAGTGTTTTATCATTGTACGAATGAGATTAAATACTTTGCATTAGATAACACAAAATGTGTTTATCAGTTTTTTACCACGGCCTTATAAGTAGATAGAAATCTCTGTTGATAAATATGGCGATGGCCATATTAGTAACATCAGCATATAAGGCTATAAACCATTCATTTAACGCCGATGTGACTCAAAATCGAAGAAAAATTTTTAGAGAAGGGATTATTTTAACTTTGGCATTTATTTAAGCTGCATTACATTTTATGGTATGGTATTTGCTCTTAGAATACGTTTCGTGATTCGTAATTCGCCCGTTCGTTTTTGAAAATAAAGCAGATAAACAAGTAGTATTGTTGGTTACAGCTTGTAGGATATTATGCTCAAAACTTTTCTATATTTTAGTTATATCAAGCCCTGTCGCCAATAACGGGTTTAATAACAATAATCATTTATGTTTTAAAATAATAATCAAGAGTAGTATTGAACATGACATCAATATTACTGTCGAAATTGAAGATTTTTTAATTATTTTATTTTAAAAACGATTTCTGCTTGAATGATTATTGCCCTACTGTACCTAACCATAGTCACAATCCCTTCGACCTACGGTCATATCATTACCATGAAAAGTTCAATACAATGAAAAGTTTTAACGCACTACGAGTCACGAGAAAAAATATATAATAGCATTAAGCATACCTATACTTTTTTTACTAAATAAGATCTTTTGGTTTATAGATTATATTTTCTTGTTATGCTTGGCTTATTATAGTCAATTGCCAGAAGGTTCAATTCAGCTGCTCCTGTATAGCACTTTTATGGTCTTGCGCTTTGGTTAATTACACAATGGTTGAAAATGTCATTAGATTTCACCTCCTCAGGGATCGAGAAAGCATTAAGCTACGTCCTTACTGTTAAGACAAATGTATTAGAATTAAAATTATACTCGTTGAGAGTTACATAAAATATCAAAGACATTTTTATATTACATAAAAAAAGATGCCGGTTCTGAAGCTACATTTTAAACATGAGTTACGATAATTGTTGCCTTTGGGTGGGTTGTTTCGGGTTTTTTCCATCTAGTTTTTAACTTTAATTTACTGTGTGTTTGTAAATGTCACCTGCTGTCAACTTCTTCAGGGGTACGTTTAGCATTGGAGTTTTCTTCACACAAGTCTTTTCTCATGAGCTCGCCGCAGTGCGCATCGCCATTTGTTCAAATATACTTGCTGGAAATTCAGTTTAGATATTTAAAAAATTGAGTTGTTACATAAAAAAGGTGGTTTTTAACCCACATTTCACGCAGCTGTTTTCTGTAAGAAAACTATAGGTCTATATAAGTAGACCGAATCTTCTCTTCCATATGTAGTAGTGCCCTTTTTTATTTTAAGTAGCTGTTGATTAAGTCTATTATCTATTTGTCTTCACCATGGCAACAAATGGTAAAGTGTATAATCAAGTAAATATTTTTTTTTTCATAATACTAGCAGCATACTAATGCGTCAAATGTCTTACTATTTATTGGAAACAGTAACTTTAGCCGTCGTTTTACTCCTTTCCTTACTTTCTGCTATGGTTGGCGCGTATAGCTCTATGCCGTACAAAAATGTTTATACCAATGACAACGTAAATATGTTTTACATTATCTTGATGTATAATTGTATTTATTCATGGCAATGGAAAGACTAATTGATTGGTTTCAGTTTTATACGCAGTACATTGCGTGTTATATAGTGGACAAAGAAGCCTATAACCGCTGCCAAACTGGTATTTATTTTATTTTTCCCAGTTGATGAATCATGATTTTTATTTTTAAAGACAGTAATAACCTGAATTCTTTTGTGCATAATTTTAATTTAATGCCTTTTAATGATAAGCAAATGCTCCGAATCCAACCCAGACCGGTACAGCCCATTGTACCTACCAAATTATTTTGATAATTTACATGCCTATTTTTAATTATCATTTTCAAAATGTATAGGTTCTTCCAGTAACAAAAAGTTTCTATTGGGCTATAATAATAAAAAATAGTAAAATATTTCTTCAGTGAAACCCATTATTTCTGATATTTTTTTGTGATACAAAAATCCAATTTCAAATGGTTATAATTACCTCAAGCAATTAATTAGTTCAAGTATATCAATGATAGATCATTGATAAGATTAGACTATTTATGCACAGCGTCAAAAGGGCGGCCAAGGATTTTTATCCTTTAAAAGACCACGATTCCTTGGATTTTGTGATCTAGCTGACGGGAATTGTTGTAGCTCTCTTAACTGACCTTATGTAGTCTATTCAACGTCTCTCCAGTGAACGATGCTGTTGTCATGTAACATGCGTTTGGTTATGGGATTGATCCTTATTCGCGGAGCTTGGGCTTTCCTAAACTAGAAGGCTTAGGTAATAGAAGCACAATCTTTTAGTGTAACAAAATGGTAGCTTCGGCAAGTTCTAATGCCTCTACTTTCAGTAACGCGCTTATATAATCACTTCCTAATAATTACCATTGGAAGTGTAATATTATTGGGCACGTATATGCTAAAAATGATCAAAACGTATACCGTATATATTTTTAAACTTTTATGTTCTATTTCGGGTTTGTACGCAAACTATTCAGTATTTAGTATAGTCGTTGCAGGCTACTAATTTTGTTGGATTTGTTAATTCGTAAATATATATCACAAAACAGTACGTCATCTTACAAGCTTCCATAGTGTAGTGGTTATCACGTCACCTTTACACGGTGAAGGTCCTCCTGAGAAGATCCGGAGTGGAAGCACTTGGGCTTGATCTGTACAAAGTACTGCACTGAAAAAAAATATTTTTCTTTCTTTCGATCTTTGATGATAGTTTTAACACGGCGTTCATTTTGGTTGCAGCGAAAGTCGACTCATAAGACGTGCGGAAATGAACGAAAAATGCATCTAAAATTCTGTTTATTCTATGTTCAATAACTGAAAATTTATTGAATCATTACTAAGTTTCGCCAATATGAAAGATAATGAAGTAATTGCGATTAACAGCGAAAATACTGTCAAATCTTCTGTTTTGATCTTTGTCGATCAATATCATAGCCTTTCAAATCACAATATTCATTATTATTACGTTTTGTGTTTGTCTCCAATTTTCGAACCCAGCATTATTTGTGTTTCCGCCCAAGACCCATTAATTAAACCTCAAGTAAAGCACGTATAGTTTATTTTATCTTTTGAGTATTAAAAAATAGATAAGCTTAACATAAAAATTTCAATAATGCTAAACCGCCGTTAGGCCTCAAACGGATGTGATGTGGGTTTCCGGTTTAAATTCCTAATATGTATTCATTCATAATTTACTATTATGAGCAGACGGACCGCAGTAAGTTTTGATTTATTTTATGGCCTAGTTTAAAATCAGAATCAACTGTCAATTGAAAGCATCAAATTACATGGGCTTTTTCTCGTAATTTCTTTATAAATAAGTCAGGAATGATTTGCATTTTTGGCTGAAATTCATAATAATGTTAATACATTTTACATTGTTAAATCGATAATCATAATCTAGAGAAAATTAAAGCGGATCATTCAAAATATGCTAATTCCCACTGTGATAAATAAGGTAATCTCAATTTTCTTTTGAAAAAATTACGTTGTATAAGAGTGTTGTTTTTCTTTCAAACAAATTATATCCCGAGTTTAATTCGTTAATATATTAGCAAACGTAACATTGACGTGGTAACACGGGCGCTTATGTAAAATTTAAATTAAACACGATAATAATAATTGATCCCATATGTTATCGATCCATTTTTTTATAACAACCTGTGATTAAATAATCTTAGGGATCGACTATATCAGAAGATAGTGTCCCAAATTAAGTTTGTATTTTTATTTATTTATTTTTCTATTGATTGCTTCGAATAAGTTTTTTAATCTCGCTGAAATAATAACTAGAAATGTCATTTTATACATTTTACGGACCATAATTCATAGATCCGTGTCATTTATGATACCCATTCGACCGTGTAGGCTAATATGCTATACGTTATGCCACCGGCAGGCAATATCTTCAATCAATATGTCATGTTCGATATTCCTTTTTTGGAGCGGTGGCGTGTAAGCAGCAGCTCGAAGTACAGCTAGCACTACTCCGGAACACATTGAATATTATATAGTCCTTACTCCTTATTTGTGATTGTATAAATAACATAGTGAAACTTACATTTGTTAATAGTCCTGCATCTTTCTTAAATTATAATATGGTTTACCCACTTCGATTTTATACCAAACTATTTTGTATATGTATCAACAAGAAAACGATCTATCTTGCTTTATAATTACCAACTCAAAAAATTAAGGAGGTTTTGGTAGCCTACACATCTATCGACGTATCGAATGGCCTTCACTCTTTTTGAGTTATACAATAAATTCTCTCTCGCGGCCCAAAGTCAATATTTTACTGCGCGTGAGTACAACGTGTAGATCGCGCGGGAGCTTAGTCAGCTGACTCGCTCAATATATTAGCAGACGACGTTGTATATTATTGCCAAACTGTGTGTAATAGTGAATTCTCCAGTCTCCTCTTCTTTTACATATAGTTTACACCATATATTATCATGGAGCATTACGACCGACTTTGGCAACATCGAGGTTTATTAATTCACATTCAACTAATACTATTTTATTAGTTGAAAATAAGTAAATCATTGAATTATCAAAAGATGTTCGAGTGGATGACTGGCCTCTGATGAGCTCTGCTATGCCGACCGTTCTCTCTTGCATCGTCTACGTTTTCACGGTTAAGGTTGTGGGACCATCTTTGATGAGGGATCGTCCGCCTTTGAAATTAAAGCGGTCAATGCTCCTCTATAATCTGGCTCAGATCTTGTCTAATCTCTGGCTCTTCTACGAGGTCTATTTTACAATATAATCCAATAATGTAATATCTTCAATCAATCACTATTATACTTTAGTGTGTTGTGTGTTTCTGGTTGGGCAACTACAGTTTCCGATGCCAGCCAGTTGATTTTAGTGACAACCCAGTGTCTCTCCGGGTACTATACTACTACGTTAATATTAACTAATAAATATTTTGAAATTGATTGTAAATTTTAGATACTCAGAATGACTTGGTGGTACTATATCTCAAAGTTTGCAGATCTATTTGACACGGTATAATGTTATGTGTAAATATATTAATAGGAATCAAAATTTAGAATTTTATTATTGTAGTTTTTTTTCATCGTGAGAAAGAAGCAAGAGCACGTTTCCCTGCTGCACGTCGTGCATCACGGCATGATGCCGTTCAATACCTGGCTCGCCTCCCGCTTCTTGGGCGGCGGTCACTCGGCTTTCACGCCACTCTTAAACACCTTGGTTCACGTCTTGCTCTATTTCTATTACCTCATGTCTGCCATGGGCCCTAACTACTCTAAATTCGTCTCACCTTTCAAGAGATATCTCACTACTATTCAGTTGGTAAATATAATTTAACCTCTGCAAAAACTTAATTGGTTAATTGTGCTCATTTGATTTATAAAGATCCAGTTTGTGGGTTTGATGGTGCACGCTTTCCAGCTCTTCTTTATTGAATGTGACTACCCAGTTGTTTTTGCCTACTGGATTGGGGGGCACGCCGTATTATTCTTCATCCTCTTTTCCCAGTTCTATTGGAGGAATTATGTTTTTAAAACCATGTTTAAACAAGAGTGAATAAATTCTATATATGTTATAATATAATTCTATATTGTTGTATGATATAAAAAGAATAAATCATGTAATAATGTGATAATCTTCATAACGCTTGAACAGTTGAACTTTATATAAAAATACATATAGCTAAAATAGGGTTAAAATAAACTTGAATGATATAAATATGTGAAATAGGGCGTATCTATAAAGAATTAATTAGAATATTGATTGAATTTCATTGGTTGACATTGAACAAGAATCCCAACAAGTTTCCATGACTAATCACGTGTGATAAAATAATAGATTTCATTTTTTATTAAATTATAAATAAACCCATAAATTGAATCAGCGCGCAACATCGGTTAAAAATAAATGCAACGGAAGTAATATTGAGCTCCGAAATTATATACCAAATTGATCAAAACGTATATATGTATGTATATATTTTTTTAAATTCCTATGTTCTATTTCAGACTTGTCGCTGAATTTATTCAAAGACCATGCAAACTATTTAGTATTTAGTCTGGTCGTTGTACTCATGCATTAATCTAATTGGATGTGTTAATTCTTAAATATATATCACCAAACAAAACAATTGCCAACAAGCTTCCATAGTGTAGTGGTTATCACGTCACCTTTACACGGTGAAGGTCCTCAGTTCAATCCTGAGTGGAAGCACTTAGACTTGATCCCTGAATGTGAAGAACTTTCAAGGATCAGTCTTTTATACTGAAAAACATTTATTTTTACTTTGGCTCGTTGGTGATAGTTGGTAACACGGCGTTCATTGTGTTTCCAGCGGAAGTCGATTAATAAGACAAAAAGCCATGCAGAAATAAACGAAAATGCATATGAAACTCTGATTTAGACGTAATATATTCAATGACTATTTAGATGCATTTAATCAAACGGATCATTACTCATTTTCGCCGTTATGCATTATTATGAAATAATTAAAATTTAAGTTTCTAGTTTCTTGGGAAAGAGCTGTTTTTGAGATATAATGTTCAGTACTACTAGAGTCTTGGCGTCGACGAATGAATCGCATATATATACTGCTGTTACTATTAAAGGCCACCATGGAATCGTGCATATAAATGTAAAGTTGCAGCTCCTGATCTCAAAAAGAGACGAAAAGTTTCAAGAAAATTGACAGTACATTAAAACTTGCTACAGGTTCTATGCAGCAAACAGAAGTGATTTTTCTCAATAATTCACTGAAAATTAAATCCATCTCGAATGACCAATTAATGCAATTAAAGCAGCACATCATCTTGTAAGGGATCTAACTCAGTAAGAATTAAAACTAGCTGGCATACATAACATATGAAAGGTCGGATTTTGATAATCAGCGCATCGAAAATGTATAATTCGTGAAGAGATATAATATCACATATTTAAGAAATAACTTTTTTTATTTCCCTTTATTTGGGCATTATCTATTTATCTTAGTATACCTCACCTCTGTAGGCTATAATTGTGTAAGTACTACTGTAATAGTACGTAGAGAATCATACAGTATTTTTTTCCAAATTTATAGTTTATAGTCTCTTACAGACCAAAAGATACATTTAATTCCAGCAAGTTTCCATGACTATTCATATGCCCGTAAACTCAGCAATCAACATTCAGCGAGCAGCCAGTTTTAAAAATTGAACTCAAGTAATTCTGGGCTCGTATCGACCAAAACATCTATACATTTCGGGCTCGTCCGTGATGTGAACAAAGACCACGTGAACTATTTAGGTCAGGTTGTACTTCTAGTTTGTTTGCTGATTACCTGATTTGTTTATTCTTAGATATACATTAATAAATAGTCAATAGGACAGAATAAGTTACAAGCTCTCATAGTGTAGTGGTTATCACGTCACCTTTACACGGTGAAGGTCCTCAGTTCGAACCTGAGTGGGAGCATGCGATCGGATTCTAAAAGAATTTATCTTTTACACTGAACATTTTTTACTTCGGCATTTACTCTAGCTGGCTGATTATAGTTTGTAATACGGCGTTCATTCTTGCTGCGGCGAACATCGATTCATAAAACATGCAAATAAGAACGAAAAACACAAGGAATTCAGATTTATTCTATTCCATTACTATTTTTATTTAGTGAAGCAAATTATTACTCATTTTCGCCAATATTTATGGTAGCCAATTAATTGCAATTAAAGGCGTAAATATAGCCAAAATCTTTAGCTTTGATTCCAATGTCGATCAGTATCGTAGTTATAAAATACAAAATATTCGGATTATTCGCCATTATTATAATTTGCGGACAGGTTACCTTTTAAATTGTGATTCAAATTACGCACTGCTACAGGGATTTTAAGCCTCAGAAAATCGAAGCAAATGATTCAAAGTAAACGAATTTCAACTTTGATAAATAAGGCCTTAATAAATAATCTCCATTTTCTATGGAAAAATTTATTATAGTTATTTAATTATATAATTATTATTTAATTATATAGGTTATGGTTAATATATAGTTTAAAGTTATTATAATTTATTTCGGGCTCATTCGGGATTTGAACCCGGGACCTCTCGCACCCAAAGCGAGAATCATACCCAAAGCGAGAATCATACCCCTAGACCAACGAGCCACATTATAGATTTATTATAACAGGTGTATAATTTGAGCAGGTGTATCACACACATTATTCCATTTCCAAACATAATACGTAACCAATCATAAACAGATTGTAAACTAAAAAAAAAGATGATTATTTTATTTTTATTTAGTTCACAGTCTGAGACGTACAAAACACGAAATATTCAGATCTTTTTTTTCTTAGTTTAAAAAAAGAAATACGCAAAAACATACTAATCATTTTTCAAAACAAAATAATTTTATGACATTTTGTTAACCGCAGTGATAACCAAACTTGAGTGGATTATATTTTAAATGCGCGATTTAAATGAATGAATTGTTGGGAAATAAGTTTAATCATTCATTGTCTTATTTACATTTCATCTGATGAGGAGTCAGACACAGTGCTGGAATCTTCTTCAACAATGAATCTTCGACCCATGCCCCAGCTATTGTTCATGCTGCGCACTCTCGCCTTTCCATTGGCGGACAACGAGGAAGGTAACGGAAAATTATCCTGCCCGTTCAAGATCATAAGGACGGCCATGCATTCGGCATCTGTGAGCACCCTGTTTACAACATTTTGAGAGGCTGCAAACTCTTGGGGGGACATGGCCAAAAAGCGGATATGCATAATTGCCTTCTTCAGCTCCTATAATAATATAAGACAAGTTTAAATCGAAATTTAAAATGATAATAAATAATTTTTTAAAAAATCTTACTTAGCGCATATTGGATCCGGTTATTTCAACATTTTTGTCGGTGCATCGGCGACCGGCCCAGCCGTTGACAGCCATGAATAAATCTTTCTCACTCATATCCAGGACTTCCAGTTGTAAAATAGTCAACAAAGTAGACCCGTTAAGCTCTTCGAAACCAGCCGGATCAATCTTATAAGACAGCCGCATTTGATGGCTAAGCAAGGACAAACATTTTTCCTTTTATTAAATCAAAAATTAAAACATTAGTAGCCAATAGAAAAATAAGCATATATTCTTAACTATACTTTGAGTGATTCATTTCCATTAAAGACTCCAAAATCCAGGGCTTGGAAAACATTCTTTTGAGAGAGGTTGTCCTTCAGATACTGGATGCAGTGCTCCATCAAGTTGGGGAGCATGTACATGTCAGCAGCACCATATAGATCATATGCATCCTCCACAGATTTCAGGCTGACAATGTCTGTGTAAATGTACCTGATTTGAAAATTGGTTATTTCAACTCTTTATTAAGTTGTTTTAGATGTAAATATAACTGTAAAAGGTGCTTGAATGTTGCTGGTTTCATGTCAGACATTTGGACAGGCTGGGGCTGAGGCACAGAGCCACAAAACATGGTTTCAAAGATGGGACTCCTCATTACCAGAAAAGTTTTGTGGGCATGAATCACCTGAGAACAAAATATAATAAAGTCAAAACAATTATGAATGACTTGAGAATGGAAATGAGAGGTTTACCTCTCGATCACCATGGTTAGCACCAACTATAAATTCTAAATCAGTCAAGTACCCAGTCTCCATCAAGTACTTTGAACAGTCCACAAGTGTGTCACGTTTTATTGTGGACTGCTTGTCTTTAGGATCCTTGTTATCTGGTTTGGATACTGGCTTGAAATTAGGATAAAACCTTTCCATTCTTACAGAAATGCGAGAAGATGAATTCAATGAATTAGTTGAGTAATAAATTGGCTGAGAAAATCAAATCAAATCAGGGACGACCGGCGACGAGTCACGTTGGTTTTGTATTGTTGCTCACGCACTAGCACCATCTAGCGGTAAATTTAGTAAGCTGGTGCTGATTTTTTTTTTCACTGTGGAAAGTTGCAAAAATAATGGTTTGAAATTTATCCATTTAATATTTTTCATTTTTCACAGGGACTTGCTTGAAGTTCTCTAGATTATTTTACTTTAAATGTTGATCCATTTTTAAAAGCTAAATTAAATTGATTACAATCCGCAGAAAACAGGATTATTAAAAATAATCAACTTCCGTGCACCAGCATGGACGCTTAGGGAGTTATGGGAAAATAATAGCGCTCTCAAAAATCCTAACATGATTCTTTACTTTAAAATATATTCAAAGAAAAATTAACAAATGAATAAATTTTAATTAAAAATGTTATATTCCATCAATTCAAATTTCTTTTCCATTTCTTATTAAAGAATAAAAAACCATTTAAAATATTCAAGAACTGGAAAAATACACAAAAACAACATGGTATTCAATAACGCGGGCTCGTCCGGGATTTGAACCCGGGACCTCTCGCACCCAAAGCGAGAATCATACCCCTAGACCAACGAGCCACATTCAGTAGCCTTCTATTATAAAAGGTGTATCATTTAAACAGGTGTTTCGGATGTTTTATTTGCATTTTCAAAAGAAATGTGCGAGTAATAAGATACAATTCGTTTCTAACTTAAAAGACGATTACTTTTTTTTATATTTGGTTCACAGTTTGGGACGTACAAAACACGGGAAATTCAGATCTTTTTCTGTTGTTTCAAAATGCAACTGAATGTGAAATGTGGAATTATTCTCCATCAGACGTATAATATAGAATGTTACAATACAATATCTGCTTCTAAACATTTTAAAAATTGAACCTAATTAATCCAGGAGAAAGAAAGAAGTGAGCTTTTCAAAATAAATATTTTATCATTCATTTCCTTTCGATATAATTCGGAAAATACTGATGATTATATATAAAAAAAGATGAGCGGATAACTATTGTGCGGAATTATCCACCGTTGTTCCACCGTTGTAAGCGTAATCTGCTTTATTGTGCATAATAAGTCGATCGTCCACGAAGTAGAAAGAGTCGGATCGAGTCTGAAATGGACTCTTGATCATCTCATCCACTAAAAAATAATTATAAAAAATTAATTTCCTATTTTTGAAATTTTTAAAATTTTAAATAAAATTACTAGCTTCTTGGGATAGAGCTGGAAAATCGTAGATATGTTCGCAAGTATTTTTACTATTTGGAATGCAGAATCCAAAATCAAAATCAAACGTTTTCAGCGGTCGGTCCCGAAAATAGTGCCTCTCAATCATTCGAAATTTGTTGACAGGTTTATCGCCAACAACAAATTCAACCCTATTTCATTCAAAACTATTTTAAAATCCAGATATAATGGCATAATTTAATTAATTACGTCGCTCCAACAGTCTTCAATTTCAAAAATTGTGGAGTGAATTGATATCGAACGAAACGACCGGCATTCGGATCGCTTTCATCCTGTTCGGCCTCTGATGAATCTGCAAGCTCTAAATAAGTATATAAAATATAAAAATATTTATTTCTAAATTTTATTATAGAATACCTGAAGGAGAAGGTTTGGCAATTTCAAATAAAACTGTTCCACTTTCCAGATCCCGAATACAGAACCTGGTGAAATCCACATCATATATATTGGCATCTGGAGAGCACAGGTATTCTAAAAAATTAGAAAATGGTTTTAAAATGGTTTCAGCGAATGGAATCGGTGGAGAGAGATTCATACTGTTGGTGATTCGCTGCAGCTGAAGAACATCTTCAGGAGTTACATAACCTTTGGCCAGCATTGCATCCTCAACACTGAGTGGTCCTACAATGAAAATTTTAAAATTAAAAATCATGAATTCATTAAATTTACTTTTTACCCTTCAATTTGTCAGATTCCAAGTTATCTGCCTGCTTCGTCCTGGGTAGATTGACCGCCATCTGATAGATAACTGCAAGTAGAACTCTATTCACCACCTGGAAAAGAGTTAAAGGTGTCACAATAAAGTTACTTGGTTCACTTTTTCTCTGTTTGTTATGCATGACTTCCTATGTGTGTTACTTATTAGAGCTTTACAAGAAAAAGTTGTACTTCTTTTTTTACTGCACAAACATGGTTTGGAAAAGAAGTTTTTACGATTTGTAACCTTATTTGGCATTTATCACAATTTCACTTGAATAATTTTACCTTTTTATCTTCTTTTTTAGCAAAAAAAATCAGTGGAGAAAATATACTGTGTTGACATTTGACAGTTACTATGACGACACAAATTGCGACGTTGCCGCTGCTCGCATTCAATCGCGCGCCAATTTTGAAACTATGTTCCATTTTTTTTTTTGGAAAATTGATTACCATCGATTATTATCAAATTACCTTTTATAGGTCAATCGTTTCTACGTGACCCGGACCACGCAATCCAAACTTTCTCTCATTTACACCACCAAGAGTGTTTTAAAGTGATAATAAAAATAAAAGAAGATACGACACATATTTATCTGTATTTTTTCTCTCACTTTTAAGAAAAAAAAGAGAAGAGGTTTTTGAAAGCATGTACACACTCAAAAAAATATTATCCTTTACACACACTATTGTTTTCTTTTCTTTCCGGAAATCTATGAAATTGAAAAAAAAAATATCTCGGGCTAACAAACTTTTTTGTTTATTCAAAATTTTCTATTTTAAAAAAGTGAGAATGATCCTTAATTTTTTTTTAGAATAAATTTTGAGCATTCAGTAGTTGATTTTAATTTCGGGAAATTTTAAAAAAAGAAGAAAAAAAAAACCTAGTCAGCATAATAAAACCCCCTGAAAAATTAAATCTCAATGACGTTTAGCTTCTTCCGGAATAATTTCCGTATACAATTCCTCTTCTTTCAAATCACCAGGAGACACCTCGTAAGGATCCTTCTCTTCCAGAGCGAAGCGGTGAGTACCATCTCCAGTCCTGTTCACTCTGTTACGCACAATACTTTCTGGAACCGTTTTCAAGTCGTAAGCCAAGCCGATCCAGTGGAAGAAATCGATAGCCGCTGTGGTCATATTCATGCTGTACATTCCCAATTCAGCCGCTTTGTAATCCCACGGGAAAACGTGATGATAATTGTGCCAACCTTCACCCGAAGTGACAAAGGCCACGAACCTATTCTCAGCCGGGTTAATGTCCCTGAATTTACAAAAACAAATTATTAAGAAATTATCAATTAATAAATAATTAATGAATGAATTACTTCTCGTAAGGATGAGAGCCCCACAAGTGAGCGGCAGAGTTGACCAACCAGGTAATATTCAGGGTGAATACGTATCGGAAAATAGAGCAGACGAAGAAGGCGTTTTTGAAAGATTCTCCCCAGTAATACCAAGGCACGAATGCGGGCATCGTGAAGCACAACAAGAGGACCAACGGTACGTAATATCTAATTCGAAATAAATTGATTTATAATTATTATTTTTAAAATTTTAAAAATAGAAAGACGTACTTGCGCTGGTAGACAACAATGGGATCCTCAAGTAGGTCACTGCAATCCACAGTTTTACCACGACGTAACACTTCGGGATGCTTCTTACATAAGAGCCAGCCGACGTGAGCGAAGAAGAAGCCCCGATTGGCATTGTGGGGATCGGCGTGAGTCTCGCTAAACTTGTGGTGAACACGGTGATCCCGGCTCCATTCGTAAATGTCATTCTATAATTAAATTAAATTAATTTATTTATCCCTTTTAAATTAAAAAATAATTAAATTTACCTGAACGGCAATAGTTTGAGCTACGGCAGCAAATAGTCGAAGCGGCCATTTTGCTTTATAGCAGCGATGAGCCCAGAGTCGATGGGCACCACCAGTGATACCAAATCCACCAAACAGGAACAGGAAGAATGCTGTTAAAATTCAAAAAAATCAAAAGTTACTTAACAGGAAAATCTTGTTTTAAAATTGACCTTATAGACACTTACACCACGAAAGAGTGGCCCACTTGGCAGCCGTGAAGCAGAGATAAAAGCCGTACAAGGCGGCAGCGTGCAGATAAATGAAGATGAGAACATTCCTCCAGACAATCTGCAGAGGTGGATCACCACTACTCTTCTCCTCTGACGTGACTTGTGCTGCCGGACGAACCGCAGCGGCGGCGGCGGCTTTTCGATGAGATGCAGCCCGTGACGTCGGCTGCTTGAACTCCTCTTGGACTCCGAGAATGGTACCGACCAGATCTGCACTCGGGGACGGTCCCATGCTTTGCAAAATCCTTTTAAAAATAATAAAACAATTTAGTGGAAAGGTTTATGACCTGTCTTGACCTATGATTGATGAAGTCAAGAGTTTTTTTTAGAAAATAAAAGAATTTCTAAACTTGACCCAGACGGACCCTATAGCTCTCATAGACTTGGAAAAAACGAGTTTAGTAGGACACGAGAAAAAATTTCTCTTCTTAACGGTTTCTCTCGACCGCCACCACCGCCATACGCCCTACGGACACGAGGAAAAAACACACCCGACCCTTTTCTCTTCAAAAGAGGGGAGAAAATAAACCCAAAAGGTCACTCAACTTTTTAAAAAGAAGCAGACTTACATGTCGGTCATTTTCTTTTTTCTGAGTAGTTGTCTACCGATGAAAATCACCGGCTGGGTGTTGATGTCAAATATAAACCAATAATATTAAAAAAATGTAGGCCAGAAGAAGAGAAAATACACAAGGACTTCACTAGACGGATGACTCTCGGTAACTAACTGTTAAAAAGAACTAAAGAAGGTAGGCAGGCGCAATATCCTCAGAAGTAGAAAGTCCCGCTGTGGCGCTGCTGATGGGTTGGGATGTGTCAGGCACAGGTGTGCGCCCTTCTTTCGTATGCAGGGGAGAGAGAGCTAGAAGAGCCTCCTCTTTCACTCGAACACCGTGGAGATCTGAATGCCAGACCGGCACGCTCTACGGCCTTTTATATACGCCAGAGGGGCGAATTCCCTCTCCTATACTTATCAATCGAGAAATATTTCTTTCTTCTCATCTTCAATATGAGAGAAAAACCTGTTTTATTACACTTTGAGGGGGTGTTTTTCTTTAAAAATGGCCTCAAAAGTTGGAACTAAAAGGTGGAAGTAAACAGTGGAATTGACTAAATTCGTCTGCTAAAGTCAGTGAACTTTATTTTGAAAATAGTGGAAATCGATTTCCTGTGTAAAAAAAAAGAGAGAATTTTTTAAAGAAGAAGTACACGACGTAGCCGACAATGGTTTGTTTTCAGCTGTGCGACAATAAGAGGAAAGCGCGAATTTCACAAACAAATCCGTCACGCAGCAGAAGACGTTTTAAAAAGCTGCTCATCCTTTCTGCAACCCTGTTTTCTCATATGACTCATGTAGTAACTTTAAAAAAAAAAAGTATTTACTTTAAATGGGAATTGCAGGTTTAGTTGCCCACTTAAATATTATTATTTTAGATGATGCCATTTTTCAACATTTTTTCGTGTGTTACGTAACATGATGAAATTTTTCCAGCTGTTCCTGGGTCGAGCGTCAGATGAATATAACTTTCTAACAGTACTTATTTTTTATTTATAGGTTTCACCCAGATATAGTGTAGTACAGTTATATTATAACGAAATTAAGTTTAAAAATACTGGCACCCCTGGAATATGTAGATTCGGTACAAGGCCTCTGTCGTTCTACCAGCCCGAGGCTTTTGCTTATTTAAAAAGATTTCTAAAATATAAATTTTTGTCCAATTTTTTTGTATTTGGGGAGAGAGTGAAGATGACGGTGTATTAAAAAAGACAGAAAGGGATTTCTTTTTTCTTTCTTTACCTTTTTGGAGCACCTACGGTCCAATTATTATTTATCGACAACATTGCCAATTTTACACAAATGTAAACAATGATTTGTTTACAATTTCACACGTGATATTCATCCTTGACTATTAGTTTATGACTCGTTGAAAAGGGTACACGTCGTCATTTATCAGAATCTCTGAAGCGTGAATCGACCTCAAATCAAAGACTGACGCAACAATAACAAGTCTAGCATCTCGTAAATATCGGAAAAGTGATGTAGAGCAGTAAGAGTTTTGTTTAGAACCGTGACATTGTAAAAAACCGGCTTTTTAGCTTCTGCATTTTTTCGTCACAAATTTGTCACTTGTTTTTATATCTGGTTTTTCGTGTTACAATACTTCCGATTTCTCCATAAAGAAAGTAAAAGGAAGGAGAAGCTTTCTAGCAGACGAATTATTATATTACACATCCTCATTGTTTTATGAATAAAATTGTAAAAAAGAAGGCTGTATAATGACGTGTCTTGAATACCTACGTGTAGCAAAGGGCTTGGTCCACGGCGATGACACGTTTTCGGCCAGTCACGTGCTGCTCCTTCCTATTTTTTTCGAAAGTTTCTTTAGCTTGACTCCGCCCATTTTCCCTTAGAATTACTATTAGGGTCGAAGTTAATAAATAAATAAAATAAATATTTCTTTTCAAATGATATTTCAAGTAATATATCAATATAGTGGTGGCCTAGATTACTTATTAAGTCGGATAATGATATTTTTTAAAATTAAATTTTTGATGGTTACGTAACAAACACCCCTTTCAATTCTGTTGACTGATGGTATAGTTGATTATTTCTTGTGGTTTCAACCGGAATCATTATGTTGTAAAACTATTTCATCATCGGGATTTCTAAGAAACAATAAAATGCAAATTCAAATCGACGTAGAACCAAAAGTTCTTGGTTTTAAATTACCACGAGAGATTCTAAAAATCTTTTTAAAAGATAAACGGTAAATGTCAACCTCTTCTGACCCCGATATCTTAAAATGGTTATTGTAAACCCCTTTTCCTTTACCAATTCAATTTCCTCAAGGTTGTTCTGCTCATTTTCCAGGTAAATCTGATACGCTAATAATACACGGTCGTCTTTAATCCTAATTAATTGCCACAATTTGTCCCAAGGTTGTAATAATAATATTATTTTGAATGATTTCCAAGTAAGTAATTACTTGGATGAGATAAATGACCAAAGTAATCATAGTTGGTGAATGACCCTATTTACACAAGAGTGTGTCTTAATACTTAAAGCAAACATGTTTGATAATATAACGGTATATTATATATATATAGGAATCTGTGTTTTGTAGACTTTGCTATTTAGGACGGATGACAGCCAAGTCAGTTTTCTGTTTCGAATAAAATAAAGGGCAGAAGTAGCCAAATTTAGAAAAATAAGTTATAAATAATTCATTTTTTTTTAGAGAGAGAGAGAGAGCAGCGGAATGAGCTAGATATGAAAATATACATTAGTTACGTAAGAAAAAAAAGATTTGAAATAGCACTTGTTATGGCATAATAATCGATCTATTAATAACTTGATTGTGCGATTGATTTTTGAATAAATATTAGTTCGCTCATTTCAAAATCTGGATTTCAGCTAAAAGTATATGTAGACCTATGAGAAAATTAATCAAGTTTTAGTTATTTATTTAATTTCAAGGTGAAAATTAGATGCGTAGTAAGACGAATTTCAAGGTGAGTGATCACCCAGCCATGAATTTTTGAATATAAAAGGCGGAATTAATTTAGAATGTCTACTTAAACTTGAAAGATGTAATGATTTCTTGATGCGACACGCGCAAATTTGGAACGGAAAAGCCCCAATCACGCGAAGGCTGCGGAGATGATGGAATTATATTGCATTAAGATGCCATCTAGCGGTAGAATATTAAACTAATACCGCTTCACGTAATATTTAGCACCTGCCTGGTGCGCTAATGTATATAATGTCACATATGATGCATAATACAAATAAAATACGCATAAAAATACTAAATAATAAATAAGCCTTTAAAATAAAATGTTTTCTTGTATCTTGTACAGGACGTTTGAATAAATTCCGTTCTAAAAGATGACAATAGCTACTTACCTATAGAATACCGGAAACATAGTTACAATTCCTTCTTACTCGAGTTCATGGATACAAGTACGGTAATTTGTTTATTATAATGTGGCTCGTTGGTCTAGGGGTATGATTCTCGCTTTGGGTGCGAGAGGTCCCGGGTTCAAATCCCGGACGAGCCCATTAAATATTTCTCATTCCATTTTAAAAGTATTTTTATAAAATTGGCGGTAATTGATCAATGTTTATTTTCATTGAAGCTACCGTTTGAATCAAGATCGCAGGGTGTATTTGTCAACATTACAAGAATATCAGTTGAAGGCTTGAAGCAAAGATGTATTGAAATGAATAGTTAATTAATTAATAGTGCCTTCATCAGACAAAAACTACTGGCACGCTGATGGATCCTGATAGAATGTGATCCCTGCTAGTATACGTTCCCAACTTTTTCCCGAACATAAATACTTGTCGTAAATTTTTCACCTTTTCTCCTATTATCGTTTAACAGTTAATAGAGATCCAAACAAACCCACCGGAAATATTCAAGAACTTAAAAAAAATAAAAATCTTCAAAGTGGGCTCGTCCGGGATTTGAACCCGGGACCTCTCGCACCCAAAGCGAGAATCATACCCCTAGACCAACGAGCCACATTTCTTCCTGTCTTATAAAAGAAATAGTATCAATTCTAGAAAATGTACACACATGATTAAGATTATTACGTATGGTCACTTAGGGTGTTTGGGATGGAATCATTTTCAACGATTGCATATTTTGAAACACGTTCCCATTGCATTCTATTGTTATTATTTTTTTTTTAACTTCCGTAGTTGAAATTTGAAACTAATTAAACTTATTCGATGTTATTTTGATCAATCAACTTTATATCTATAATTTTTTTAATTAAAATCTCATTTTAATATACTAACAACAAATACAATTTTTTAATGCACATTTGATTTGTGGCGTTTGATTAACTTTCTGTTAATTTGAGCTGGCATCGCTGTAAGACCTCCAGACGATTTACAACTGTCAGGCGTCAGCGTTTCGATTTGAAAAAAATATATAATACAAATATTTTTCAGTGGCGTCCTTTTAGGTAATTCTAAATTTGTAGCTCTAAATCTTCCAACTGACTCATAGCCAATCAATTTTCATTGTTTTCGAAATCAGTTATTCGAACCCAGAATGAGGCAAAAACAAGTTGGTTCTACCAAAGTCGTCACGACTAAAGCTTTGGGCGCCAAAAAGGCTTCTGTCAAGTACGTAAACAAAGCATAACAATTCAACACTCTTAATAAAATTATAGCTATTACTTAAATCAACAGACTTGGACCAAAGGATCCATCAACAACAGTATTCACTGGATCACCTGCTGTCACAGCCAGGAAGAGCACTTCACCTGCCAAAATCTCAAAACAGAAAACCAGTCATCCCGGATTGCAGACCACTCAGAATTCCTCCAAAAGGAAATCGGGGAAACCAGAAGAGAACAGGCGTGTAAGACCACTCCCATCCATTCTAAATTTTAAAGATATTTACCAATATCTATTTCCAAACAGGAATCCAAGAGGCATTATCGTCCTGGTACAAAAGCTCTCAGAGAAATCAGGAAATACCAAAAAGGCACAGACCTCCTCCTCTCTGTGAGTCAAACTCCACTCTCAATTTGTCTTAATTCATTTATAATAACTTCTTATTCCATTTCCCAGCGTGCACCATTCCAGCGCTTGGTCAGGGAACTCACCAATGACATGACAGACAGCACCACCAGGTATTTTCATTTGTTATTATAATTCAATTAAAACTAGTGATTAACAATTTTATTTCAGGTTCACAGCAGATGCTCTCGAATGTCTACAAACAGCTTCAGAGGCTTTCATCGTCCAAATGTTTGAAGACTCTGTGCTGGCCATGATTCACGCCAAGCGAGTTACACTTTTGGTCAGGGATGTCCAATTTATTCGACGTCTTCGAGGAATCTGATTATTATTCATTTGTAGTTAACTCATCGAGCCGCCTCTTCTTCGCTTGCCCTTTATCTAAATTCACTCTCAAACTGAAAAATTGCTTTTAAATAGACAATAATAAAACTGAACTTGTTGATTAAATTTTACCTAGATTTAGCTTTAGCTTTGGGTCCCCAATTCTTTTCAGGATTCGCTTGGAATCGGACGAGTTTCTGCTTCCTAGAATTAGGATTGGCTTCTGGGTGAGCACTGAAATCAGCCACGACTTTAACAGTTCGATTAAGAATGTAATCAGCAGCTGATGGCTTCTCTGGAAGAGGTCTGGGCCAAGTTCTGTCAGGGTACTGTCGTTTGGCTGCACCTTGGAAGAGATCCCAGATGACGGAAGGCGGCGCATCCGTCTTGATCGAAGATGGGTAGCAGTGCGATAGAGAGACGCGGTAGCCGGCGTTTAAAATAGCCGAACGAAAGTCCATCATCGGAGGAACGCTTAACTTTAATAGAGAAGCGGTGGCATCTAGCCCATAGTATAGTGGTATCTCCGGTAATTCTTCCTGAATAACACTAAAAACATATTTACAAAATTAAAATTAGTTATTTCAAATTAAAGATAATTGAAATTTACCTGAGAATGCCACGGATTCGTTTCTCAGTTTGAAGTTCACCAAGTTCGGGGTTATCCAAACTAGTCAAAAGTCTGAGAGAAAACAGAAAAATTAATATGAATTTTAGAGAAGATTTAAAAAGTAAATTACGATTGAACAAAGTCGAGATCGTGAATGGGATCCGTAAAAAAGGGACCGCCGATGTTGAGACGGCTGTGGCAGTGCTCACATTCAGAGCTAGTAGGGGGTCCGCTTGCCCGGCCGAAGTGACTGCCCACCTCCGTCGTTTTCATCATAGGCTGCCAGTTCACAGTATGGCAATTCACGCACTGATATGCCTAATAAAAGAGATTTTTTAAATGTTGAATTAAAAAATAATTTAATTTAAATTTTACCATGGATAATTTAGTGGCAGTGGATTTACATTCCTTCTTTCCAGTGAAGACGAGCATAAAAAGTCGAACGTAGAAATCCACTGAAATTGAAACGAGTGGATGAATGTATCGACCATATCTGGCAGCTGACGATGCGATACTTTGCAGCAATATCCTCAAAGCCTAATAAATTAAATTTGGGGTTAAATCGGTTTAAACTATTAAATGAAAATTTTACCATTTCGTGACAGGCTTTAGTTTTCAACGAAACTGAGCCATATTTAGCGAAACACGTTTCAGGTACATTTCCACATAGAATAGCCTATAATTTAAATTAAAAAATTAAAAATTAATTTTAAAAACTTGAATTATTTATTACCATATCTGTGGCAGTGACCATGAGAAGCCCACCATCGGCAACACACTGAACAGCTGCATCGATAAACGGTGAAGGTGTTCCATAAGGATCTATATCGACGCAGTCAAATTGAGCTTTCCTCTTGTGCTGATACATTAAAACTCTGGAAAAATTATTTAAATTAGATTGGTAACTTAAAAATACAAATTTAAAAGGGGAAATATTACGAAGCGTCTCCGTGATTCGGCGTGATCAAGTGGTCAGTTTGATTCATCTTGCTGTTGGTGGTGATGCTCTCCACCGCTGAAGCCGAGAGATCGTTGGTGACGATATTTTTAAGACCCCCGACTTCTTTGGCGTAGCGGATAGACCTCAATCCCGAAGCAGCCAGAGCTTCCAGCACAGAAATGCCATTCTAAATGAGAAAAATTATTAATAAATGAAATTTAAATGAGTTAAAGATTGAATTACTTCATATTTTTCGCCTGCTTTGAGGAATGTCTCTAGTTCAAAACTTTTATCTTTCTCTTTAAGGTGTCTCAGAGCAAAGAGTCTCAGCGTGGCAATGCTATGATAAATGTGAATTGAAATTTATTTAGGAATTTTATTTGAATTTTTTTTAAAGTGAATACCTGATGTCCCGATTAAACTGCTGGACAGGATTGTAGAACACATCTTGAGCGCTTGCAAAATATACTTTGGCTTGGCCTTCAGTGACAACAGTTTTGCTATTTTCAGTAGATATGGCTGATGACAGATTGGTTTCAGTACTGTTATTATCAGCCATTCTTCACTTTAGTGTGAATAATCAACTTGGCAAGTATTTCACAATTTGGACGAACGAGATTTTCTTAAACTAAAATTAAATCGAAGAATTCACAATGATTTTTAAGAGAAAATATTGAATTTTCCACGTGCATTTACTTGCGGCAGATTTTCTCTTTCCTTCGTTGCCCTTGGATACGAAGCAGACGATGTTATCTTCACCCGGCGTTGCCATTTGTATTCCCTTTCGGCTTTCGTCTGCTAGGGAACAACAACTGAAATTTTTTGAAAAAAGTAGCCTGTCTAGACCTGCTTCTCATTTTTTCTCAGATTTCAATAATTGAAATAAATAGTTATTGTAATGGGGCCTTTTAAAAAGCAGAAGAGCAAGAAACGCTCTAAAAGGAAGTATGATGACGGTGAGACTGAAAACAAATATAACCGGAAAAGACTACCAGACGACGAACTCTTAAAGCTAGTCAGTAAGTATTAGTCACACATTTCACGATTCTACCATCATTTTACTAATGATATCTCTCATATTTCAGATGCTGGATGGAGTGGCCCAGACATGGCTGAGTACTTTGGCTGTGAGAAAAGCAAGATATACAGGCAACTGAAAAGCATGGAAGTGTCTCCGCACGGCTTCAAGACACCCGGTAAGCGAAATCACCAATTTCCTTTTTATTTCCTTACCATAATCTCTCTCTCATCAGGAGTTGCAGTCCAACGTGAACTGAGACCAAACAAGCCCTATATTCGAGGGGGAGTCAGTAGATGGGAGATACTGACAGAGGATGTGATAGAAGGGCACAATGATGACTATGTCCTTGCACCACTAAGCCTCACTCACTTGGGAATATTTGATAAATTATCAAGGTACTTTTATAAAATTTTAATTTTAAAAATAAATTATCTAATTTTTCTTGATTTAGATGGGGTTTCCATGTGCACATGGGTATTGATGTGTATACTCGGTATGTAGTGCACATGGAGGTGTCCATCCACAACGACGCTGCCACAGTCTTGACTTGTTTCCAGAAAGGAGTTGAAGAGAAAGGCCTTCCTGTTGCCGTCCGGTAATTATTAAAAAAATATATTGACTTTCATTTATTTAAATTTAAATTATTATTATTTTTGTAGATGTGATGAAAACTATGAAATTGCGGGCATAGTTAAATTTATGGATCTCAACCGACCGGATGTGGAGGATAGGATGCAGTACAGGAAAGCCGGATTTCCTAGTCGATTCCGGCGTGTTTGGTGTGACGTTTTGCGGCTGTGCCTTCAACCTTATAGAGCTCTTTTCCAGTATAATTTTTGAAAAAGAAAACTTCAATTTTAAATTAACTTTTATCTATATTAAAAATTTTAATTTTTCAGGAATATGGAAGTTGCAGGTCAACTCAATATTCATGATTCAGTGGATATTTTCTGTTTACACGAATGCTTTATGCCCTTGATCAAAAATGCTCTGGCGGAATTCACGAGAATGTGGAACCGTCACAAGATCACCACTGCTGGACTGATGAGTCCCATTCAGCTCTACATGATCGGACTGTTCAAAATTCAACGTCGTGCAGGACTTGAAGGGGAATATTTCAAAGAACTAGAAGAAGTAGGCTACTTTTTTTTATATAGTCTTCCACAAAAAAAAAAAAAAAATCACCGACGTTTGCCGTCAAAAAGGCCGGGCTCAGGATTGTTTTGGTTCCGGACTTTAAGTGACCAGTTCCGGTAAACTTTTTTTAATTGATTTTTTTTTCTTTTTTCAGCCAAAAATCATTGAAGTCGACCCTGATCAAGAATGGCCTAAACCATCCACACCGTGTATCTATTATCGAATCCTGAAAAAGAAGAAGGATCGTGCCGAATTGCGTGAAAATTTCCCGCAGGAGTCCATCACTTTCGAGACCGCTCCCAAAATATTCCGTCAAATGAGACGAAAAGTGCACCAACTCCTCAACAAAACGTCCTAATGACTAAATGAAATATATATTATTAATTTTTTTTTTGAGTAAGACTCAATACAAACGATTTATCAGTGTGTATTTCCATAATTTATTGTACAAATAAAGAATTTGCAAATAAGAATTGAACTGATTTCTTGTAGGAGTGAAGGATTCTTGGAATCTCTAATCGAGGAACTTTTTTTCAGTTTTTAAAAAATTATTATCAATAATAAAGCAGGAATTCAGAAAAACGTCCATTGGCACTTATGAAATTTAATCCAACTTGTTCTTTTCTGCTCATATGACGTAGTGCGTTTTAGCTGTTTTAAATTAAGTCCAGCTCTGAAGGGAGTAATTAAAATGGGTAGTCATGTGTTGATAAATTGCGGGGAATTCAATTCTTAATCGATTCAGTATTTTTATGTATTTTTAATCTCTTGAACAACTTGAGATTTAATTTTTTTTGGGAGAGGCTTTTTCTCTCAATCTTAATTTTTACATGTTGGCTTACGGCGAGGGCCTCTCAGAATAACAATGTTATCTCGAGTTATACTAATGATAGATTTCTTTTTTAAATATCTATCGATTCAAAATTGAATTCTCCGCAATTTATTCACACATGATTACCCTTTAAAAAAATCTCCTTAAGAGTTAAACGCAATTAAACGCTTTTAAGCATATTAATGACAAATATGGTAACGTAGTGTACAATTGTTCCACGTACAGCTTCATATAAAAATTGTATAACAAAGAATTCGTGTACATGAGTGTGAGAGTGTGAGAGAAAACCTTGATGAAAAGTAACTAGCCTCATAAAAAAATAGAATTTGATCAGTCAAGAAAGCCAGGAGCAAGGCAACGACTAGAAAGAAAAATAATATGATCCGTCTTCCAAACAATAGCCACAACTCTGATTTCAAACTATTTTTACTCTTTTTGAAAAGCGGAAATATCCAGATTTTTTTTCTGGACGAACCAATCACAGAACGCCACGACTGGATTCAGGAAACAAAAAATCCGAGTTTAGGATGACGCGCAAAGTGGAGCAGTCAGTTGCTCACGGAAAGCCACCCAGCAAACAGGTGCCTTATCTAGCTTTTCGTATAACTTTTGAAAAAAAGCTATATTGAAAGTTAGATATAGTGTACCTGTTTACTGGGGCTACTGACAACTCAAGTCTCAATCGGACTTCATTGTTCAAGTACCTCCATGTTGTGGTTACCTCCGTGTATTTGATGTATTTCGGATAGTTTCATAGTTAAGTGGTGTGCAATTCAATAAATCTAAAGTACAGTTTTAGAAATCAGTTGAAACAGAATTTTTTAAACATATTTTATGTAACTCGTGCGAATTCTTAAAACACGGACGGGGGGGGGGGTATTGAAATAGAATCTTGATTTCCTTTTTTTTGGTAAGCGTTCGTCATAAAAAATGTATTTGCTTTCCCTTGAAGTTGCAGGCTTCAACGGTATCACAGTTAAGTCGCGGCAACCGTAGTTTTTGCAGTCTTCCGCCTTTTTGCAGCTTTGAGCTGGCGTGAAAAAAGATTGGTTTTGTTATCCTGGTAGATATTTCCGTTATTGATGATTATCTTGTTGCCGTGGATTCCTGGCAGTTTTTGGTTGCTGCAAAACACATCTAAAATATATCTTAGAAATTAGAACAAAGGAATATGTTTAAAATTATTTATGTAACCTACCTTTTTCCTGCTTAAGAAGTTTTACTTCGTCTTCGAGGGATTGTAATTGATTTTCTTGGGTCTTGACAACGGCCATCATTTTGGTCCACTCATAGGCAACTGCCTCTTTTTCCTTTACTAAATTTCATGTTTCATATTTTTATATGAAATATTTTATATAAAAATATTCATATTTTAATATTAATATTTTATATAAATTTAAAAAGAAAAGAAAAATGAATCAACTATTTTACAAAACAAGGCAAAATTGCAGCTATGGTTATTTTGTTGTTGTTAAGGCCCGTTCAGACTGGACAAAAAACGCTAGGCGTAAAGCAGGAAACTGAAAAGCAACAAATTCTAATTTTTGATTGGCTGTTCAAATTTCCTGCTTTTTGCTTTCTGCTAGCAGAAAATAAAAAGTTTGAAAATTTTCAAACTTTTTTTTGCAGAAAACTGCAAGAAAAACGCCTCAAAACGCGTTTTTCCGTCGGCCGATTTCCTGCTTTCTGCAAAACGCCTGGCGTTTTTTGTCTAGTCTGAACGGGCCTTTATGCTGTTCCTTGGCAACTCCGCCTCCATTGTTGAAGACGATGTTGTGCCCGTTTCCGTTGATGGGCATACTCACGTTGCTGCTGAGTAACGTACCTGTCGAAGATCAATGAGAATAGAATTTTAAAAAAAAGTTTTGAAGTTTATTTTGTTGAATTATACTTTGTTGCAATTCCAATGAATGAAGTCTTTCATCCATTTGATTTATAACATCTTGCAGGTCTTTATTTTTTTCTTTTTGGAAAAATATTTCCTTTGTTAAATTAAACCATTGGCCCTTCAATGCCATAATGGTTTTGTGAGACTCCGCTTTGGTTTCTAAATAATAGATACATAGAATATCTATATTAAAATAATGCTAAATAGACACAATTTAACACAAAAACTACTAACCTTGGCATTGTTTCTCCAGTTTTTGTAAAAGATTCGTATCCGAAGGATGAGGCCGTCTATGCGGTCGCCCAGTAGCTGAATTCATGAATCCAAGAAGAATGAGGAGGGTGGAAATCTAAAAAATAATAATACAAATTTTATTTGTTTACTCAAAATAAGAAATTTTGAATAAATATGGTTAATTTACTTACCAAGAACGTGAGATACTTTATGATTGCAAATTTGGTTGGAAAGGTTAACTCTGTTTTGAATAAAAGTAGCTAAAAATAAATGTAAATGTATTAAAGTTTGAATAAAGCCTTGAAATAATTAACATTGTTACGAGTCGTTTAGAGTCGTTAAGAGTGCGGGAGAGATTGATGTGCATTGTCCGCTGTGGGTCTTAATTTGATGGGCTGTTTGGGGGTCGTTGGGACTTGGGAGGGCTGGTGGAGCATCTGCTGGACGCTGTCTGTGGACGCGGGGTTCGGTGTCGGATGTGAAGGTGGTGGGCGAGCCAGTCCTTTCATCGCCGCCTTTGCTGCCTCATTGTTACGGGTACTAGATGGTCTGAGAATTTGGAAGGTGGATGTTGCTTCTCTGGTGGACGGTTGGAGTTGCGGTCGTTGTGCATTTCTTTCGGTCCTTTGTGGTCATTTAATTGTTGTGACGTGAACTGATAGACGGGATGGAGTTGCGCGGAGACGAACTAATTTGGATTGGACTTAGTGAGTCGGTGTGCCAGTGATCGGTCCTTCTCTCTCTCTTCTGTGAGGTGTTAGTGATCCTGTTCGGACGGCGCTGCGGGGGACTGTTGTTTTGTGGGCAGGGTTGTTGGACTTCAATCGGTCTCAGTTGTGCAATTGCGATTTAAAAGGTGATCGGTATCAACTTAAAGGTGAAAGATTTCGGTAGCTAATCTGGTCACGGTGAAGCAAGTAGTCGGATCGAAGTCTTATCAGGTGGAATATTTCGGTAGCTCGTCTAGTGCGAGAAAGTAATCGGTGTCACTTAAAGGTGAAAACTTCGGTTGCTCGCCTAATGCGAGAAGGTGATCGGTGTCACTTAAAGGTGAAATATTTCGGTAGTTAATCTAAAAACGGCGAAACGACTAGTCGGAACAGAGTCGCTTATCGGGTGAAGCATTTCCGTAGCTTGCCTAGAACGGGGGAGTGATCGGTGTTGCCTTTGGGGCGAAGAATTTCGGTAGCCTGTATGATAGATGAAGCAAGTGGGCGAATGTCTGAGGTGAAGGATATATCGAGCCTCTGTTAAAGAAGGGGAATCGGTGTAGGAGGTATGATTGTCGGTCGAGATCGGATTCACTCACGGGTGAGAAAGATTAGAAGTTCTCCTTTGCGGGAGGTGTTTGATCGGTGTTGCAGAGTAAGTCATAATATCTGTCTGTGTTTTGCGAGCAACTGGCTAGAAAGTGGTGGGTGTCGCCCATGGTGAAAGGACCTTGGTTTGCTCGTCTGTAGACAGGTAATCCGGTGTCACTTATGGGTGAAAGATCCTGCATGCGGCGGCACGTCTGTTAGTACGAGGAAGTGTATAATTCGACTAGATTATTAGATATTCATCATACATTAGAAATTCATCATGGCTGCATGACTTCCTGGGTTTGGTATTCATCAAACGTGAATCTCATTGCCTCCTACACGCCGCCTTCGTCTCAGAATTCATCATCTGGAAATTAACCCAGGAACAGATGCCGGATTCTTTCGAACGCTTGTGGATCAATAAAGAGGATTTCATCGCTCGTGTCCTCTAATGGCAAGCTGTCTTCTCCCTCCATAGGATCGCTCTATCTGGGGGACAACCTTCGCCTTGTATTCCGGATTTGAAGTCACTCGAGGATACTGCATGGACGAGGAGGAGCCAGTGGTGCTCGTTATGCGATGATCTTGGATGTGTTGGGATGTTGGAATTGTGATGATGATACCAGTTGTAAGCGGGTTCGAGATATAGGTTATACACTAGGTTGGTGTTAGGAAGTTTCGGTGATAAATTGAGAATAAGATTGTCACGGCGGGCACCTGTTTGAAGATAAGCCGGTGGTGATTGCTTGGAGTGAACGATCGAGAGTTGAGTGAGGCCCTGGAGGCTGGTGAAGTTGGAGGTGAGTGTATGATCGGGTTTACTGGGCTGGGAAGAAGGGTGGCCACATGAGTTAAGACCACACCTCTTGAGCAATCGGAGGGAGACGTGGTGACATTGATCTATTAGCACATGTAGAAATTCCTGCGCTGTGTTCGTTATGCTGAGAGATGTGCTGATGACTTAGGTAGCAACCAGGTGAAGAGGTGGACCAAGGTTACTGGAGGAGTTGCACAGCATCCTTTTGTTGTGGGATGGTTCTAGGGCATCTTTCTAGTGAGAGAGGTTTAAAAGTTCATGTGCGGTTTATCGGATGGCCGTTGGCTGTTGATGGTGGGGCCCTATTTGTGTTCATTGTTAGGACTAGTCGGAGGCAGCTTATTGGTCAAGGTGGATTGTGGCGGAGACCTCCTTGGCCGGTGGAAGAGGGACTGCCGCCTTTCTGTTTGTATATTTCACAGGGAAGGATTTGGTGCGACTTGCATCTCGTTGGCGAGGACGGAGTCTGATGGGTCAGGGGTTGGCAGGAGACTGGGGTCTTGCCTCCTTGACCGGTGGAGGAGGTGACTATGTTACGAATCATTTAGCGGATGATTCGTAATAACGATCCGGCATCGTTGGCCGTCCATGTGGTTCGTTAGAATGGGTGTCGTCCGCTCAAGAGAAATGATAATTGGGGTTATTATTGGACTTAGTTGGACCTTTTCGGGATATTTATAGAGTAGAAGTGATCTTATTAGCCTTCGAGTTAGAGTTGATTTAATCGGCACAGTAGTTTGTAGTTCTCAAGGTAACTATTTGTTACAAGCATAATCAAATTATATGCATTACCTTTTTGGTGAACTGATTTGCAGCAAGTGCGTGATATGTCCATAGCCTAGCTTCTTTATATATTAGCCATGAATGCCGTAATCATTTTAGCGGGGGCGGTAAGATTGACCTTAAAATGACTTTCCACAAGCACGTTCATTTTCTTAAAAAATCGCAACTAAAGAAATGTCAGAGAAGAAGTAAGAGAACGCAGAAACGTTAGTTTATTTTTTTAATATAGAAAAAAGTAAATTATTATACTCAAATGGACCCAACGATCCATAAATAACAATTAATTTAATTCATGGTTTAAAATATTTCAAAATTGCTAAACTTTCGCCGCTGCTAAAGTGCAACTTCAATTTCCTTGATTGATTTGAATAGATTTGAAAATATATAAAAATATATATATTTTTTACGCGAACTATACGTATTGTGTATGAATATGGAGCAAAAAAAAAATTTCAGCAGAAAATAAAAAGTTCTCTCAGTAAATAATAATATTGGGTTTATTCGTCGCACGTATTGCGCACGTATTGCTCTTGAAATTTTCAATATTTTTGTTTTTTTTGGTGTCTTATTAATTCAGTGTTATTATACGTGCTTATCGTCACGTAATATGCATTCCTTCCAAAGCCAACTTAAAGGTCAATTAATGGATCGAGTGAAATATAGCTATACGCAGTTGGGTAAAAATAAAATTTCGTTCTCCTTATCTGATCTTCGTCATTCTCTCCCTCCTTGTCTCTCACCTCTTCAGGTGCGAGCCTCCAAACCGCGCGTTTTCAAAGGGGCGGAGCCAAATTCAAAATTTCTCGCAGAAAACGGCTATTATCATGCTAATTATTCATTTTCGGCCATTTATATTGGTACAGCCAGACTCAGAATGAAATTCTACGTCGGATAGGCGTTTTTAAAAAAATATATTTTTTTTCAGTTGACTTCCCCATTCCAGCAAACTGTCACAGCAAGTCACACGCAGTTATCTGCAGCCAATTAGTAGCTTGCTCGTCAAGCAATAATAAGAAATAGGGGCGAATAAATAAAGGGATTTCATTCACTTACACCTTTGGGTTGGGGCGGGAATGGATCGATCAGATAATGATTAAATTCAATCGTATAAAGAATATGTATGGCTCTGAAATCAGTTCAAACTTCAAATATAACACGATTTCTCAGCGTTTATTGTTTCGATTTTACATTGTATTATACAAATAATAAGGGGTATATTACGTCAATTATAAGCAATATTTAACTGATTTCGAAAAGAAGGTAAGAGTGAAGGATTCTAGGGATCTCTAGTTGAGGCACCTTTAAGTGAAGGTTGGTCTGCATTGAACGGCGTAGGAAGAACCGAGATATTTGCCTCAAAGAGAGCGGTTGACAAGCAATATCCATAATCATCTTCTTATCATCTTCGGGAATACTACTTATCCGCCTCAACATTAAAGGATCGAAGCCTTCAGCAGCTTGTAAAACTCTCTGAAAGACTTTAGGATGTTTTGAAAGGATCGGCAGGATGGAATAGAGTCCTAAAGGATGCCGATGTTGAGTCTTTAGTATCACTCGAGCGCCGTGGAAGAGGAGCAAGTCTACAACGTCTTGATCCAAGGCTTCTTTGTTACCGTTGGAGGAGATGTACTCGCAGAGGACGCCGGGGAGCATCAATCCGTTGTCGCTGAGGGCTTCTATGTTGGGGTCCGCTCCGCTCTCTAATAATACGCGGACGATATCCGCACGATTGGCAACGTTGTCCGCGCAGGCGACGTGAAGGGCCGATCCTAATACGGAGGACGTGTTGTTTACATTTGCTCCTAATTAAAGAAATTAGGTTTTAATTAGTTTTAAGGAGGATTGAATGGTGATTTACCTGCATCGATGAGCATTTTAACCAATACAACGTCTCCTCTAAGAACAGCTAAATCGAGTGGTGCAGGTTTTCTGATGGCAGGATCGCCAGGATCGGGTTTGACTCGAGCTCCTTGCTTTAAAAGGAGCGCCACAATGTCGTGATTTCCCGACAGGACGGCGAAATGTAGAACTGAACGGTAATCGTGCCTCTCGTCCGTCTGGGCGTTCACATCCGCACCGTGAGAGATGAGGAGTAAAACTGATTCCATGGCCTGTTCCAGGAAAGGATTGGCACGCTAAATTTTGCCAGTTAAAAACAAGGACATCTTGATGTAGTTTTAGAGTGTTTTTACTTGAGGTAATCTGCAAGCTTTCATTAAAGGTGTTAATCCAGTTCGATCCCTCGCATCGGGAAATGCGCCGTAAGTTAAAAGTAGCTCCAAAGCCGGAGTGTTTACAGGGCTGATCAAGTTGATTTCACTCCCGAAAAAGTAACGAACGTTCACATTGGCACCTTTGAATATCATCTTTGATTAAAATTATAATTTGATTTTAAGCGTTTAGGATGATTTACCGTTCTCTAAGAGACATCTGGCCGTTTCTAAATGGCCGTTTTTAATAGCCATGTGAAGTGGTTCGTCACAAACATTTGGGCGCCCAGTTTCATCTATTTCTGACTTGTCTTTGAAATTCACTTTGGCCTGAAGATTTATAAATGGGTAATAGGAAAATCAAAAACATGGACAAAACCAGTATAGCTATTACCTGATATTCCAGGAGAATCTTCATTATATCTGTATATCCATGTTCTGCACTTAGATGAAGTGCTGTGTAGCCACAATCATCTTTGGCATTCACGTCAGAGCCTCGAACGAGGAGGAACTGTACTGCCTCTAAATAGTTTTGCCAGACAGCGTAATGCAGTGGCCTCAAACCTGATAAATCGAATTATATCAACAGACTGTTCAATACTACTAAAGAACCTCAAACTTGACAATAGAGTTTATATCAATAGCCTGTCCAATACTACTAAAGATAGCACAGTTTTACCTTGAGTGACAGGTTCATTGGGGCTCGCTCCACAGGCTATCAAGATCCTCAAATCATCGATGCTCGAGAATCGGATGATGGAATCGGCCAATTCTCTCTGCAGTGGATTGGCAGTGCACTCGGTTGGCATAACTTTGATTTGCATATCAAAAATAAAGTTATAGATCTGGCTACTTTCCAAGCTTATTTTTAGAATATAAACCTTATTACTTGTCTTGTTTTCAGTTGAATTATGCAATTGAACGATGTTTATGTCGGTGAAATAAACTGTTCTTTTGTTTACAACAGTTTTAGAAAGTGGACTAGCAGACTGGAAGGATCGGACTGAATTGCGACTTGAAGAGCGTTCGTTGCCCTGGTTTTTATAGAAGCAGCTGGAACAGACTTGGACGCTTGCCAGTAACCGAGTGGAGCCAACGATCCTGCTGGCTTCGTCGCGTCTTTGTTTTGGTTCATGTAGGTTATACTCGAGCACCGTTCCCTACTGCGTCATCACGTGAATTCATATGTACGCTCTTTGTTTGTCCCTGTTAAAAGTGTTCTGCGTAGGATATCTGATGCTAGCAACTTCATAATGAAGGTTGTGTTTACGCAATCGTGAGGTTTAAGGCGCACGTGTTGAATCCGTCAACAACAACGCACTTTGGCTAGTCGTTATTTCTTGGAATAAATGAGCGTGTTGGGGGTCTTTGAGGACTTCTATGAATCAGCTGACGGATATACCCATTTATTCACTGGATAATTAACATGTTTGATAATATAGCCGTGATAATAAAAAAATAAATCTGTGGAAATGATTATTTGTTATGAAGCAGGAAAGTTATATCTACTTGAACCTTCATGGATTTTTTAAAGACTTTTTAATAATTTATTATGTATATATGTGTTTTCTGTAAAAAAGAAAGCGCTATTTATTATTACAATTTTTCTTATCGCGCGATTTACATACATTACGTTTGACATCCTTATCATAAGACCGCGGGTAAAACCCGAAATTGGTTTCCGCTCGAAATTCAATTTTTATCCTAGATATTTAACATTTTTTCAATAATAAAAAATTTTGAATTACAATTTGAACTGGAGATCTTGCTTGGAAACGCAGATGTAAAACGGAAAAGTTATATAAATTACTTAATTGCCCCTCGAAAGAGATAGCTAATGATGACGCAACCAATTCTTCCCCAAAAAGAGTTGAAAGTAAAAGATATCTATCTACCCAGTGGCTGTATAAAGAGAGTTCACGAAATTCTTCGCAGCATAGGAATTTGTGATCTACAACTTATCGATTTTGATCTCTGTACCGAAATAAAAAATATCGATCCATTCATTAAAGTGGTGCAACAAGCAATAGAAGCAAGCATACAAGAAGCAGGTGAACAACTTCAATCCATACCTAGCGATGAGCAATATCTTTGGACGATTGGTCGATTCGCCTGCCACTTTGTCCGTATTTTGGAGGACCTTAAAGTGGCGGGAAGTTCAATCTTGACTTCGGAAACTTTGACGGTGGCGCTGGATCTCTTTTCAGAATTGTACCTCAATACCTTTGATGTCCGTTTCGGCATTCGTCGTGACATTGCGGTATCGACTTGCAAATTCGTTTCCATCCTCGCACAACTATCAGAACTGATCACTCACGGAATGTTGCGCTCCTTGCATCAATTGGTACGGCAACGAGAAGGACGCGAAAGAGATTATTGGTTTCTGCTTCTTACTACGTGCACATACATTCCCACCGCTGATGTGACCGCAACAGTTCGCCTTCTCCTTAAAGTAGGAGCTGATGCTAACGCTAGAGATAAAGAAGGAAACAATGCGCTTCACCGCTTAGCATGGAAATGGTTTGAGACTGAACAGTTGGAAGAAAGTTTGAATGTAGTAGTAGGCGAGCTTATTAAGAGTGGAACCCACCCAGATCAGTTAAGTACAGTTACATACTTGGGTAAGGTAAAGCCTACAGATATCTGGAAGACGAGGCATGACGAAGGAAGGATATTGCCATCTTGCTGGAGACCAGTGCCCAGTTTGGCTTGTTTGAGTACAAGATCGTTAAAACATTCTGGTAAGCCTTATGATGAGACATCTTTGCCAGTGACTCTTCAAGCATTTGTCGCAATGCATTAATAAATATGTGTATTTTTATGTTTTCTCATTAATGAATGTATTACTGCTACTTGGAATAACTATTGTGCGGACGTACATGGTTAAAAATTATAAATCGCGATTTTTTTTATAACAAACAAAAAATATTGAAATCTATGGTAAAATCTGTTGAAATTCAAGGCTGTTAAAATAGATCTCGTTTCCTTTTATATACAAAACATTTTTTTAAATACAAAAGCTTTAAAAAGCCAAAAAATTAAAATAATTGTTGAAATCCAACTTGATCCAACTTGATTCCATCTGCTTCTTTCAGTTACAAACGTGCCACCAAAATGGTTTTTAAAATAAAGGTTACCAATCCCTAATCTCATTTATTAGAATTAAAGAAGATCAATAATGTTTTCTAATAATAATAAAACTTTGTCAGTTGAGACTCAATGAATTGAAAATGCTTTTCTTTCCGGGTTAAAGCCCCTTGGGCATGTTTATTTAGGCATCACACCTGACCAGAACGCCAAAAGAAATTACAAAACATGTTACAAAAGGAAATTTATCCTGGCAAACACAAAAAAAAAAAGAGAAAGAGAGAGAGAGAATCGAATGTCTTAGTTTTTTGTTTGTTTAGAGGAACGAAACGTTAATCGGAAAGAAGCGGGACTAAATGACTAATCCACAAGAATCAAGTGGTCATAGTACTTGTCCAAGGCACCCAACATCAGAAAATAAGAATCCACCTTTTTGTTCTGTAAGAACATGCGCAGCATCTGACCAGAGAATCCCGATGCCATGGTTCCTTCAGGATCTCCCTTGCCGAGAGGAACGGAGCTGCTTCCACCATGCAGGTTCCAAAACACAACATCTAGAAAAAAAAATAAAAGATGTTAAAAAAGATACTGTATAAATTAACAGTAATGAAATACTACTAAATTACCTGGCAACGTGTAGAGCGAATTCCCGAATTCCTGTTGCATGAAATCGTAATCCTCGCTAGCAACATCGATCTCAACGTCGGAGAAAAGAAAGACGGTCTTGACCATCTCGCTCGGCGGGAGCTTCTCGGCAACAGCCTTGCTGAGAATCACATTGAAGACGTCCTGTAAAATTCCAATTATTTTTTTATATTATTTTTTAAAAATTTAAGCAAAAGAAGTAAACGTACATACCTTCATATTGATGTTCTTGACACCCTGAATGCGGCGAGTGAAATCCACTTTTTCTTTGAGATTCGGCTGGTTCACAGAGTGCAGTTGTGGCTCATCAGAGAGAGAACAGATGATGCTGGTGTAAATTTGTTTTTGAAAAAAAAAGAGGATATAAATTAGTTAAATACTTTCTCTAAAACTAAATAGATAGATATTACCCATTGAATGGAGACTGGGAAAGATCAGCGACGAGAAGGGAGAGGGCAACAGCCGCGTTTGTAGCATCTTCGTTCGTGGATTGACTCACGTTGCAAACGGCCAAAACGTTGCCCATCGATCCTGCCTTCTTCAGGTCGGTGATGTAGCTTTTCCACTGAAATTCGGCCACTTCCTCCAGCTCCTTCTCTGATTCAGCACTCTTGGTGAACACGCCAATGATTTCGTGCGGAAGAAGAGCTCTATAAGCTATCTTCTTTTCCCTCTTCTTGACAGCTTGCAGGAATCCAGAGAAGCGCTCTTTGTCGTGTTCCAGGAAGCTCTTCTTGTAGCGTTTCATGGCGACCGAAGGGACGCGCTCGTAGTTGATCTCGCTCCACCTGGATAAGAACCAAAAGAGGTTGCTATAAGGAGTCCTATTATAAGTTATATAGGTATAGTTTCTTACTTGTTTTCAGACATGTGCTTCTCCACAATGTCGATGGCTTTTCGAAGAGGAGTCAAGTACTTTTTCTGGTACAGACTGAACGCCTCCTTGTCATTATCCTGGGCAGATCCACCTGAAGCTGACTGTTGGTAGAGAGAGCGGGCAATGCTCTTACCGAGTCCAGTTGAACGATCGAATGAACCATTGATGGTTGGCGCCCATTTACCGGCCAAAGCGGTCGACTCCACTTTTCCATCTTTGTGATTGACGTCGCTCTTGAGGGCTAAAATAAAAGAAAATAAGAGTGAATTAAGATATTCATTTAAAAGAGACAACTATTTCTTATTACCATTTGCGAAGAGCTCGACCACGGCTGTGTAAATCTCTTTGAAATTTGGATCCGCCATCAGGACTGAGATTCGACTAGAAGCTTCACGGTCCTTGGCTGAGTGCTCGGTTTTCGCTTCTTTTTGGCGCTGGGCGTGAATGTCCTTAGCCAGCTCCTGGAATTTCTCTTTGGCTTTCTTCTTAGCCTCTGGGTCTGGCAGCTGGGCCAGGTAAGCCTTCCAGGTGGTTTTACTGATAAGACCATCTACTCTCTTTTTGATCACCTCTTCCAGAGTGACTGTTTTGTAGTCCAACTGCTGATTTTTGGTCTCCATCTGTTTGGCAAAAACTTTCTTTTTCATCATCCCTTCCAGAGTGACTGTTTTGTTGCCCACCAGCTGCTGATCTTCCATCTCCATCTGTCTAAGTTGAGCTCTGCTATTTTCCCTCCAATCTGCCACATTCAGAATGCCTGTTTCATAGCCCATCCAGTGAAGTTTCTTCTCAAACCGTTGAGCCTTGTCTTCCTGTTTTTGGAACTCATCCAGAGAGACTGGTTTCAAGCCCAGCTGCTCTTCTTTCGCCTCCCGCTCTTTGGCACTCAGAGGATTCTGGTCATAGATGATGAATTGAATGAGCCAGAGAAGGTCCTTCCAGCAGCCAAAACGGGGGATGAACTTGAGATTCTTGAGCAGCGTCTGGTAATGGTTCTTGTAGAGCCAGCTCAGGCAGTGATAGAACTCCAATTTGGTCCCTTTGCCATGATGGATATCCCTCAGCTGGAAGATGAGCTTGAGTGTTGTGACAGCCCCATCTTTTGACCAGGCAGCATCCAGCCGAGCTTCAATTTCCTTCTGGGGAGTTCCTTGCATCACCTATTATTAAAGAGAGTGGAAACATATTGAAAAAGACAAACAGCAACAACAGTTTGAGGCAACTACCTTGTAATAGAAATCGAGGCAAGCACATCCACTAGAAGAAGAATTCTTGCTCCATTTCTGCAGCGGTGCAGCAGGTATCGGATGATACTTGGCTTTGTGAGCTGCCATCGCCTCCTGCCATTCTTCTTCGGATTCCATGGCACCTGGGCCGGTACTAGACACGCGTGAAGGGTCGACAGAAAAGTTGAAACGAAACAATTATTTTTAATAACGGCCGAGTCTGTCCGAGTAGTCCACACGTGGGATTTGGTCATTTGGAATCTTCGAATTCGAAAGTTTGAACGTTCAGCGTTTAAGGAATCGTTCAACGTTGCCACTAAACTGCGGATTGTGGAAAAGCGAAACGGTTTGCGCAACCTGCCGCATGCGGATGTAAAACCGATGATTTTATGACAATATATTTGCATTTTACCGTTTTGCGATGTTTAATCCAGCATTAAAAATTAAAGTTGCTAATGCTTTCATCTTATTTACTTCATGGAAAACACTAATAATTATGAATTCAAACTTTTGTCAAAATAATTTACCAAAAACTATAAATTTTTTAAAGGATTTCTTAAAACAGTTTTGTTATTTCAAAGTTGGACAAATTTATAACTTAATTAAGATTTTTCGAGTGTTCTTAGTTACAATGGACATTCATAATCCTCAATCAAATAAAAGTAAATTATTTGGAATTAAACAAAAAATTCAGTTAATTTCTATTTATTTCCAAAAGTCATCAGAAATTCAGCCTCTCATCACTCTTCAAAACAGACCAATGTGGCGAAGGCTCAACAGAAGACAGCCAATTAAAATCATCCACCTGATCCCAATTATTAATTCCCGGCTCTAATTCAGCTTTCGCAAACTCTTCTTCTCTTCCAGGGTAATCTCTACTGTAAGGCGCAAATCTGCATTCACTACAATCCTCAATAATCGCCCGGCTCCGAATGTGCAGGTAGAAATCACAGCGGCTGCTCTTGTGGCACCTCAGCTGCTGGCAGCCGAAAACGATTTTGGAATCGCGACAGTTGTCCAGGAAGACTGACGTCAAAACAGGTCCACCGACCACTCGACAGTTCTCAAGTTGCGTCATGTGTAAGGTGCTCGGCACGCCTTTAATGACGACGCTGCAATTCTCAAGATCGTGGAGCCAAATATCCCTGTTGGACACTTTGTCAAGATCCAGAATTACTGATTGGTTATTCTTCTCTCCTAAAAAAATAATATAAAAAATATTACGTAATTTTTTAATTAAAAAATAATTAATTTAAATTGGTTTGAAAAATAAAATAAATATTTTAAAATATAAAAGAAATTAGAAGCTTATTTATCGCGTCATTTTTTAATTTTAAAAGAATTTAAATAATTTTCTTGAATTAAATTAGTTTTAAAAATATTAAAAATAATAAAAAATAATAATTAAATACAATTTATGACAATTTACCTGAGAGAGTTGGAGTATGATTTTTTTCAATATTATTAATAGGCAAATCTTTGAAAGATGGGGTAATATTATGAACAGGTTTGTCTGCTGCCGGAGGTTTACGTTTAGCAAACTTGAAAGGAAGCTTCTTAGCACCGACAGACTCTTGTTCGTGCTTCACTATTTTAGACTGAAGATCGGCGAGGCCGCTCTGAGCTTTTCGAAGTTCGTAACTTGGAAGATTGGGGGCCATCTCTGAGACTGCTTTCTTGAGCTTCTGCAGCTCATCGTGGGCTGACAAGATGTCCCCGCTGGAGAGGAATTCCTCAACTCTGAGACTGGATTTAGTACACTCTTCTACAAATTGGGAAAGCTGCTTCTGATGGGCCATTATTACGAGTTGAATAAAATTTACCTGAAAGAGAAATCAAATTATAATTAAAAATCTAAAAAAATATTTTTAAATTAAAAAAATAATTACTTGATTATTATTGTTTATCTTCTACTTCCCAATACAAAGAGTCCAATTTTCTAATATTATTGGAAGAGTCCATAGTTTCACCCAAGGTGTAGTAGAGGCCAAGAATGGATGGGAAAGTGCTCCTCATCTGCTTCCTAAAAGGCCTGGATGTGTTCAGTTGACGCCAGACTAAATACGAGGCAGAGAAAGCTACGATTTCGGCCACAACAGCTATCTTGAGAATGCTCCCGATCTTTGA
Source organism: Chydorus sphaericus (assembly GCA_030141595.1). Lineage (NCBI taxonomy): Eukaryota > Metazoa > Arthropoda > Branchiopoda > Diplostraca > Chydoridae > Chydorus > Chydorus sphaericus. The sequence goes on along the minus strand of CM057933.1, from coordinate 346,135 downwards.
GCGACTTGTTGGGTATTTTCGCATAATAATAGTCACTTTAAATAGTCAAAAAAGAAAATCGAAGTGTGCGATGACATTTACTCAGTTACTCTTGTTTTGGACTTGGCGGAGGTGGACGTGCGTTAACGTTTTAACTGTTTAAAAAGAAAATTCAATTTAAACGGTATTAGTGCCAAAATCTAGAATAAGACTCTAATTTATTTCAAAATAAACTGTATTAATTTATATCTGCTTATTTTAAGCCATAAAAATGATAAAATAAACATTTAAAAAATATGTAGTTTGATTAATGACTCTTAGGTGGCGCTGACCCTCGGATGCTGATTAGCAGCAACCGCACACGAAGACATCGGCAAAGCCTTTTTTGTTTATTCAGTCGAGTGATGACTGTTCTCTACGTAACATTTCGTGTGGAAAAGTAGTGATTTAAAATTCTAGAAATTACAAAAACGTCACCGACGGATCTATTATTCACCGGGTGCTTCAAATGTGAACTTGCCACAATCCAGTTTAAAATTAAAAAAACATTTTCAAGTACCTCTCAAAAGTGACGTGTAAATAGTCATCATCATGGCCGGTCAGAAATTCCAATACGACGAGAGCGGCTCAACATTTGTCTATTTCCTCCTATCATTCTTAGCATTGCTACTCATTCCCAGCACATATTACTGCATTATCAAGAAGAAAAAAGAAGGTAAGTTTTAATTATTTTAAAATCGTCGTGTGACGCTCAACACCGTAAAATGCCGTTATTTTTTTTTATAAAGAGAAAGAGGGGTCGATAAACTTGTCAACAATAAAAATCTAACTGTATTTTTTTTTGTAATCATTTCCGATGAGTAGAGAAGCCGGAAAATTTGTGCCTCTGTCAGGTGTGTCAGATCAAACAGGCCAGACTTGACAGGAAAGATCCCGGGCAGGCTTTCAAGAAGTTCCTCATGTAAGTTGCCTTACAAATAAATAAATAAATGGTTTATAAATTTATTTTTTATTTTTTATTATTAATAATTTTTTTTTAAATTTATTTAATTTATATTTATTCTTTTCAGAAAACTTGCCATTGTTTTGGGCTGGATCCTCTTTTTCTATGTGGCTTACAAGACGTCGCAGTATGACTATGAATACGCCAATTTCGATCCCTACGAGATTCTCCAAATCGAACCGGGCTCTTCTGCTGCACACATTAAGAGCGCCTATCGCAAACTCTCTCTCATTCACCATCCAGATAAAGAGACTGGTGACGAAAAAGCCTTCATGAAACTTACAAAAGCCTACCAGGTATATCTCTTATAAATTTAAAATTAATTTTAGTTTGAAGTTATTTAAAATTTAAAAAATTGCCAATTAAACTGTTAAAGAATTTTTAAATTAACGCACACTTTCCCACAAAATTAAATAAAATTGACTTGATTAAAAATTTAACAATTAACGCACACCCACTATTTTAATTTATTTAATTGATTTATTTTTTAATTGAGAAATTTTCCTGTTCAGAACTTTTGAATTAACGCACATCTCTTTTTCAACAGGCATTAACGGACGAGACGTCTAAAAGGAATTGGGAAATGTACGGAAATCCTGACGGACCCGGCGCTGTCAGCTTCGGCATCGCTCTGCCGTCATGGATCGTCGAGAAAGAAAATTCCATTTGGGTTTTGGGGCTCTACGCTCTCTTATTTATGGTTGCACTACCTGTGAGCGTCGGCACCTGGTGGTACCGCTCCATCCGCTACTCTGGCGATCAAGTTCTGCTCGACACCACCCAGATGTATTATTATTTTTTTCACAAGACTCCCCAGATGGCCATCAAGAGGGTGCTTATGATTTTGGGAGCTTCGGCGGAATTCCACAAGCGTAACAATCCTGAAATGGTGGAGAGGCCGACGGACAACATGGAAGTGCCGCAGCTGATGAAGAGACTCCCTCAGCTCAATGAGAAGAATAAAGAGAGACCTCTGTGCTTTATTTATTCAATTAAAGCGAGGAGTCTGCTTCACGCTCATTTAACTCGATTGGATCTGCCGAAAAACACTCTTGAAGAGGATCGCATCGCTGTGGTGAGTTGAAGAATTAAAATTAACCGATTGAAAATTTTAAATTAATGCACACCTGAATTGAAACAGATCAAAAAGTGTCCAACTTTGGTCCAAGAAATGGTGGTCTGCGTTTCTCAGCTGATCATGTTGGCCCACGCTGGCCGATTGAGTCGCATGCCGTCGTTGAGCTCTCTGGAAGGCGTTATGAAGCTCTCCGCAATGATCGTTCAGGCTCTTTGGGAGTGCAAGAGTCCCTTGCTTCAGTTACCTCACGTGACTGATGATAATCTGAAATACTTTTCAAGCAAACGGCATCAAGTAACTTATAAAATTCTAAAATTAACCGGTTAAGTTCCAAATTTAGTTAAATTTTTTTTACAGGTTCGGACGTTGGATCAATTAGCTCGGCTTAAAGAAGAAGACCGTCGAGCATTGCTGCATCACTTTGACGACAATCAGTACAACAATATTGTCAGAGTATTGGGAGCCATGCCCTACGTTGAGATGAGCATAAAATACGAAGTCGTTGACGATGAAGCCACAACCGTTTACACAGCTGGAGCCATTGTTACTGTAAATAATTCCTGAAAACGTTATTAAGTTTATAAATTAACGCACACCTTTTTTCAACAGGTGACAGTGATGCTTCACAGGAGAAATTTGAGCGTTCTCTTCGAGGATGAAAAAGGATCTTCGAGCGCTTTTGAGAACGGAGAGATCCTGGAAGAGGAGGAGAAAGAAGTGAAGAAGAAAGTGATGCCCTGGGCCCAAAAGAATCAGCAGAAGAAGGTGAAGAAAGCGAGCAAAAAGCCAAGCGGTGGAAACAAGAAACCAGCTGCACCTGTCAAGAAAGATGAGCCCACTAAAAAGACGAAAGAAGCTGTCGAAGAGATTGAAGAAGACAGCGCAAGTGAGGACGATTCCGAGCTGGATGAGTCTGAGAATGAGCAGCCGGAAGAGGCGGAAAAGTCGGTTAATAACGACAGCTCCGAACCGGAGAAGGACGACGACCAATTAGAGAAGCTTCAGAGTGATGTTGCTCTACGACGACAGAGGCTTCTTGAGGGCAAAAGTCAGGTGTCTCATTCCGTTCACTGCCCTTACTACCCGCTGGATAAGCAAGAGTACTGGTGGGCTTACATCACCGATAGGAAGAATCAGCTCTTACTCACTGCTCCATACCATGTGACGAATTTGGTGGAACAGGAAGAAATCCAGCTCAAATTTACGGCTCCTTTCAAACCTGGAGTGTACACTTTTGCAGTCTGCCTGCGATCTGACTCTTATTTCGGATTCGACCAGATGAAGGATATCAAGGTAAAAATGTTTGAACAAATTTAATCATTTATAATTGTGCAATTTTTTTTCATTATTTATTTATTATGTTAGTTAAAGAGTTAAAAATTAACCGATTAGATTTTTAGAATTAACGCAGACGTACTGATTTTTTGAAATTTTATTTTTACGCAGATGGACGTGAAGGAGGCTCCCGAAGTTCCGACGGACCATCCTCAGTGGGATATTTCTGATGACGAAGAAGAGGAGGACAAGAATTCCGGCGGATCTGATTCCGAGTTTGCAACCGATGACGACGACGAAAGCGACAAAGATTGAAGATTATCATAGACTAGATAATTAAAAAATAACTTTTTTTCAATTTTTTTTTTTCTTTCCTTTGAAACACATTTTCTGTTAAGAATTTTTTGAGCACAGAGATGAAAAAGAATAGCCGAACTTATTGTCCGGGGTCCCCGTCTTATATGAAAAATTTCAATATTTTGAATGTAAAACAGAGAAAATTAAATATAAATTGATGATGATGGGATTTTGCAAAAAAAAAAAAAAATCTTTTTATTTATTCATTCTGTATTTGAAAAGTAATCTCAAGGAAATAGATAATATAAAAGAACAACGGTGCTAGTGCTTGTCATCTCAACATGAGGTTGCAAGAGAAAAGAGGAAAATTTTAAATCGAAAATAGCGCGGGAAAAATTCTAGATCCGTAGTTCGGCAGATGTGTAATACCACATAATCCAACGGCGCAATAATTAATTGATGGAGCGTATAGTATTCCATTGATATTTATTCGATAATGAGATTAAACTAAAAATAACTCAGCTAAACGCAGTTTTACTTAACTATATCACTTAAATCACTTAAATAATTGGCAAAACACTTGTTGCAAATGAACATTTGCCCAGAAAGGGTCTACATAAGGAGCTTTCCTCCTATCATAATAGTGTAAATAAAGCGAACGAACGATTCTGAGGTACAGCCACTGATACAGTCTGTAATCGTGGTGCAATTCACAGAGGACTGTGGTTATACGACGGAGGCAATCGGACCAGCCTTACGGAAGACTATTAGGAGCAATTGTAAAATCAAATGAGCTGTAAATTCGCAATAAGACTCGTTGCAGTACCTACGACGAATCGTTCACCTGACTCTCGAGTCAAGCTCGGTAAGTGACTGTTCACAAGTGACTTCAATGCCGACGTCGGGAAGGGGTCAAGAATCCCGGCAAGCTTGAAGTTATTTCTCAGCACCAACTTACCATTTTTTTTTTAATTTTTAAATTTTTTATTTTTTTTTATCTTTTTCTTATTTACAGAGTGTACATCTTGAACTTCTATTTTTTATTGGACGCGCTCGTAAGTTCAAGCGCAGTTATAATACAAATTCGTTTCGAGTCAAGAAAGTGCTTTCGAAGTGCTTTTTTTCGTTTTCCACCGTGTTGATCTCTAACTTTTTTACCTTTAAGAATAATAGCAGTTTAATTTGTTATTGTTTGTTTTTTTACGTTTTCTTGTTCCGGAAAATAACTAATTGGCGCCGTGTTGAACAATAAATAATTTTAGAACCACTTAAAATCTGGATTAACACTTTGATTGTATTCATCAACACGACATATTACAGCTAATTTTGATGAGTCAGGTAAGTCACGTTAATTATTACAGCATCATTATCCGACTAGCGCTTAACACATTATTAAATTTTGAAAAAAAATAGAGACCATCCGTCGATGTCTAGATTAATTTTTTTTTTATAATCACAGACGCCTCTTTTTTTTTAAGTTAAAACTTAATTTAACCGAACCAGTGACTGCCCATGCACTCTCTAGTCCACTCGGTCTGACAGACCCAGCACCAGTGGAAACCGCACTGTGGGCGAGTGCAGATCATGTGCATGCATCCTCCGCTCCTTTCAGTAGGTGTCCGACATTTGGGGCAAGGCTTAGAGGTTACCCGAATGGTAACACGACTGTCAGCATCCCAACGGGCCTGATAATTAATTATTAATCAGTTAACTCAATTTTAAAAAATAAATAATAATTTTAATACCTGAGAAGCTCTTTCGGCATCAACGACGTAATGTTCGGTCATCATCAAAGAGGTGAAATTACCATCACCAGCTGACTGGCATTCGTCTATATGATATCCTTGCAGACAATCCCGACAAAAAACAAACTAAAAAGTTAAAACGTTAAAATTAACCGGTTAAATATTTAACATTAACGCACACATAGTATTTTAAAAAAATTACTTCACATCCGCCGGTGCATTGAACGCGCCTACAAGAAGGATCCGGAAGTAGTCCCATTCCGCATCCGGGTTGCGGACAGAGTACTCCGCCAGTGGATAACACATATTCCTCCGCACCAAACCGCAGCAGCCGCTCATACTGCTCCTTACCCAGCACTTTAAAGTGATGGGTCTCTTCTATGAGCGAATGCTCGCACCCTGCGGGACACGGTAGGGTGTAACCGATATTGGCGTCGAAGACGAATCGACGTTCATTAAGTCGTGAAGAGCAGTACTGCTCGAAACATTCCATACAAATGACGTGAGAGCTCGAACAAGGGAAGACTAGAATAGGATCACTAAAGATGTGCGTTAATTAACCGATTAAATTTTAACGTTTTATCAATGAAAAAATTCACCTGACATCCATGCAGGCAAGGCATTGGACCTGTTTGAAATTAGATTTGACGAGGCGGAGTGGTTGAGACGAATCCGCCTCACCTCTCGATTGGTGATGAGCACATTTGAAGTAGAATTCAGCCCAAGAGTGATCACAGGTTTCGATCTGACAGGTGCCGCTCACCTGCTCGGGAAGGAGCACGTCCTCCCAGCAGCAGGGGTCCCTGTCGACGGTGAAGGCGCCCGCTTTGCACAAGCTGCAGCGCACCCTCAATTTGCCACTCTGGATGGACTGACAGGGTGAATCACAGTAGACGTAGAAGTGGGCCTTCTTCTGCTGATATTCCGGCGCGCTGCAACCTGATATAATTAATAAATATTAGGAGAATTTTAAAAGGTATTTTTGATTTAAATTTTTACCTGTGGAAGAGCCATACAAAAGTTTCTTCTCATCTTCAGTTAATTGAAGGTCCAAAAGAGTTTCACAGAGTGGTTTATCTTTGAAAGGAGATTTCTCAATTTTGGGCTGGTGTTCTTCTTTGATTTTCACAACTTTCAGTTTCACTGCATTCAGAAAACTGTTGTGCCCGAGATCACACTCCTACGATTCACAAAAAGTTTTCAGAAATAAAATTCAGTTATTCAAAATAATTCTATACTTCTAGTAAGAGGGAATCGGAGAGACTCTTTCCGGCAAAGATAATGCTGCACTCTTCAGCCTTCATGCCGATTTTAGGAGCCACAAACTTTTTAATATCTTCAACAGTCCACTTGGGATTCAGTTGCATCAGAATCGTCCTTCCTCCAGACGTTTTAATGTGTACTGGCAGAGTGAATTCTGTAATAGCTTTTCTCGGCCATAATAAATAACTCAAAATTCTATCGACTATAGAACGAATCACATTGTAAATCCAGGAAAACATTTTATTACATCATTCTTTTTTCACGTGATGTAAACATTGTAACAAAGTAAAATTCGTCTGCTACCAAAAGCTTATAACCCCTGTTGATAGATGGCGCTACCAGTACACAGTGTCAAATACTGTTGCTAGATGGCACTATCAGTACCCCGGAAAGGGAAATACCACACAATGAAGAGGGGAGCTCACCTGCCCGAGGCTCTCTTTCAAAGCAGGTTCAATTCGGTTCTCGATTCGAAAACCCGCAGGGGGCAGGAGGGAGAACGACTATTTGTAACAAGGATATTTTATACCTGCTTCCCCCCAGCTCCTAAAAGAGGCGCTTCGTGAGTGCAAACAAGTCAGTCACTCCCTTTCTCTCAAGTTTCTCTCAACTGTTGTTTTGTTATTCTGCTGTTCAACATTACCGAAGTTTATTAGTTGCATTTCATTATGTGATCTGAGTTCATTCTTTCTTCAAACCAAAAAACATGGCCATCTTAAAATTCCTTCTTATTACGTCGTTTTTGTTGTTTACCTGGGTCAACGCCCAATTCAACTACAACTATTACCAGACCACAGAGAAGAATCGACTCTACGGAACGTTCAACGTGAATCGTGGCAACAGTTATTACGAAGATGATCCTCGCAATCGCTATTACAACTCTGATTATAATTCAAGAAACAACGATACCCTCTACTGGGAGAGGAGGAACCAGTTGAGAGCTCAGTACGGATCAGGATTAACTCGTGATCCTTACAATACCGATTATCGCTATTACGACACATCTAGAGCTTCAGATTTACTGAGGCCGAGTGGATATGATTCCAGGAATCCTCAATATAATCCAAATTCTCAGTTCAATCCTAATTATGCACGACATCCTGACACTCGAGTTTACGACCCTCGTAATCCTAATTACGGGACTGTGAACACGAATTACGATTATCCAGGAGCGGCTGGATATTCTCCACCGAATAGGGATAATGTTGCTCAAACTCAGAGGGATCGGGAGCGTGAGCTTGAGCGTGAAAGAGAGAGGGTGTATTACTTGAACGCCAGGCAGCGTGCTAATGCCAATCCGATTAATTACAATAATCAGTATGGACCGAATAATCAGAGACTTCCAGGTAATTAATTCTCAATTTTTCCACTTTTTTATTTAGTTTTTAAAATGTTGAAAAATTTGGAAAAAATTCGGATTTCTAAGTGTATTTTTTTAGGATTTTAACTCAGTTTTACCTGGAATTTTCTTCGAATTTTTTATGGACTTAATGATTTTTTACCCAATTTTCTAGATTTTTTCCCGAATTTTCTACGAATTTACACATTTTTATGCCTGAAATATTCTAGTTTTAAACTCGAATAAGAATAAGATTCCGGATTTTACCCATATTTTTTAAATTTTGGCTCAATTTTTTGGGATTTTCCCCCAAAATTTTTCAATACTTTCCCGATTTTATGCATTTATCTTCATAGATTTTTGCTTCACAATTATTTTCAACTCGATTTTCGTGAATTTTAAGTTTTTTTATCCAATTTTCCCCCAGATGTTATGTCGTTTTACACTTGACTACACATAGATTCTGGATTTTCCCCGGATTTTATGCTTTTAATCCCTTCTTTTTTATGCTTTTCTAACAATTGAATTCCTCTTTTTTTCTATAAATCAAAATAGCATGTGGAGTATTCGATGAATGGAGACCGGATTTGATGGGTCAGTGCCGGCCGGATTACGCGGCCAATGTTCAGGAGAGGGACATCACCGTAACGACACCTTACGGCCGGATCCGTGGTTTCTACGTCCACCTCTTCGACGGTCCCGGAGTCGGCATAGGTGACCGTCCAGGTGTTTATCACCAAGGCAAATTGTGGCGCACTATCAGCGCTTTCCTGGGCGTACCTTACGCAACACCGCCCGTCAACGAAGGCAGATTTAAAGTACGATAAAACTTGATCATTATGACGTCATTATCATTACCTAATAATCTGTGAAATTTAGCCGCCCAGAGCTAAGAGAGCTTGGAGCATCTGGGATGCGGTGGATTTCGGCCCGGCTTGCCCTCAACCGATCCAGTACGTCGGAGCTTCGAAAGGCGTTCGTTACATGAACGAAGATTGCCTCTACCTCAACATTTTCACGCCCAATGTAATTTGAAAATTCAATTTTCCCGTTTTCCCTGCCTTGAAAATTCACGTTTTATACTTTAGAACTATTTAAATCTGAATTTTTTGTGATTTTTCAGTTTTTTTTTCCAGAATTTACGGGTTTTTAAATGAATTTTTGCGATTTTTTTCTCCAATTATCCCGATTTTTATTAGATTTTTTGGATTCTTCGCCTTGAAAATCTCAGTTTCATCTGAATTTTTTCCAGTTTTCACCCGGAATTTTCGGGTTTTAAATTGAGTTTTAGCAATTTCCATTTGATTTTTGGATTTTACGCCTTGAAAATCCCAGTTTTATACTTCAAGATCCATTAAAATCGGAATTTTATCTGAATTTTCCTCTGAATTTTTGGATTTTTAAATGATTTTTTTAGATTTTATTCATTTTCTGATAATTAATAAGATTTTTATTTCAAAATACAGACTGGAGCAGTGGCTGAAAAGTATCCGGTGATTTTCTACATTCACGGCGGAGAGTTCGAGAGGGGCTCTTCAAACAGTTTTCCCGGGCACATGCTGGCCGCCGTCGGTGATGTCGTCGTCGTAACAGTGAACTACCGATTAGGAGCTCTTGGATTCTTGAGTACTGCCAATGAATACTCGCCCGGTAATTACGGAATGCTGGATCTCGCCATGGCACTCCAGTGGGTCTACGACAACGTCTACGCTTTCAACGGCAACAAAGAGATGATAACAGTGACTGGACCTGGATCAGGAGCCGGAGCAGCTGGACTGCTCGCTATCGCTCCTGGAACGAGGAATATGGTGCGCCAAGTATTTGGCCAAGTAAGTTTCATCTAAATATTATTTAATTATGAACTTAATTTTAATTTATATTCATTTATTTAGAGTGGATCTCCATTGGCGGATTGGGCAGCCATCCATGATCTCTTGCGGATGCAAAATACTAGCCGAGTTTACGGCGAAAGGATGGGCTGCGTAGTGGAGAAATCCTTCAAACTCATCGAATGCCTTCGATCCCGAAGTTTCGAAGAATTGGGCAACGTCCGATTTACTGTATTTAAAAAAATCTTATTTAATTAAGTTAAATCAATTAAAACTAATTATAAATTATGTTTAGCCTGATATCGGGACTTGGGCCTGGGCTCCCGTAGTGGATCGTGAGATCCGGAAGCCGGCCAGTAATTGGTACGAAGGATGGGAGGAGAAAGATTGGACTTTCTTGCCGGAAGTTCCGGAAGAGTTGATCCGGCTGCGCCAATTCAACCCATCTCTGAGGTACATGACCGGAGTTACGGAGAATGAAGCAGCCTACGTTGTTTGTAAGTTTCATTTCTATTATATAATAGTGATGTAATAATAATTCTATTTAATTACATACAGACAACAATAAGAGTTTATCGCCGAGTTTCACGGTCTCGGAAGAGTTCTTCGACCAGAAGATCCGCGAATACATCCACCGTTACAATTACACTTACAATCCGGATGGAGTTTACAGGGCCATTAAGTACATGTACACTTATTGGCCGGATCCGAAGAACGTGACACACATCAGAGAAGAGTTCATCAACGTAATTTTAATTAAAAACTATTTTAAAAGGCTATTATATAACTCTTCTTGTAATTACAGTTTATGTCGGATGCGCTCTACAAGTCTCCCGTAGATAAGATGATCCGGATGATGGTTGAAAATAACGTTCCCACCTATTCTTACGTATTAAATTCAACTATTGAAGCACTTAATTATCCTTACTGGTCCCGAGTTCCGCACAACATCGAATACTACTTCTTAAGTGGCGCGCCTTTCATGGATCCAGGTGATTAATCTTTCTGTGTGTGTCTTGTGTAATTAAAACTTTTAACTGTATTTTTGGTTTGTATAGAATTCTATTCGGAGGATCTCAAAGTGGAACGGAAAGCATGGCTGGAAGAAGACCGGCGGATGTCTGAATTCTTCATGAAAACTTTGGCCAATTTCGCTCGATTCGGGTAAATGAATCAAAAGACTTTTTATTGAGAGTTTTCCAAGTTGTGTTTTTCGTTTATGAATTCCGACTTTTTCCGGATTTTCTGTAGATTTTCAATCATTAAAGTCAGTTTTTCGTTTTTATATTTTGAGTTTTCCGACTTTTTCTGGATTTTTCCCAGATTTTAAATCAGAAATTTACTTTTTTCGTTGATAAGTTTCAGATTTTCCGATTCTTTTCTGAAATTTCTCTAAATTTGCATCCGTAAACATATTTTCATGTGTATTTTAACGGGTTTTTATAGATTTTTTCTTGAATTTTTGAGATTTTATTTTATTAACATTAATTAAATTCCGTAGGAGGCCGACACCTGTTGCTATATACAACATCAACTGGCCGGAAATGCGTTCCGGTTGGCTTCAATACCTGAATCTGAATCGGACGGATAACTCCACTCTCGAGTGGAATTACAGGACGGAGCAAACGGCCTTCTGGTCCGAGTACATGCCTTCTGTTGTCGGTTTCTTGGTCTCCACATATCGGCCATTCACCGAGGTTTAACTTCACACTTGACTAAACACCCATATAACAATGACATAATAAGAATAATTTGATTTAATGCAGTACTGGTGGGAACCGAATACGCCCATCTCCGTGGCGTTCTGGTCCACGGTCGGCGTCTGCGTGATCGTCCTCATCCTTGCCGTCTTCGCCTTCTGCTTATGGCGTGGAGCTAAAAAGTAGAATTTCACTTTATAGATTACATGTTTGAAAACTATTATACAAACTGTTTTGATTATTATAGAGCCAATGATAAATTGATGGCGGAGAACTACTTGAATGGGGACATGGTCCTCACTGAGAACATTCACGCAGGTTCCAAAGATTTCAGCACAAATGGGGATTACCGCTCTGAAAAATTGAAATTGGATCAGCCCTCAACTTTAGTTTAAGACAAAAAAACGAATAAGATTTTTAAATGTATCCGTCCGTGTGTGTGCTTTATTCTCTCTCTAAAAGAAGCCCAGTTATATTGTGTAGTGGCACAACATTTATATGTTAATTTAAATTGGTAAGAAACAAAAAAAGAAAAACTTATTTTCAATCTGATTGGACCAAAATTATATATTCCACACTGCCTTTGAAGACAGTTTTGATAAAAAACGACCTTTTATTATCATGATTTTGTTTGCCATACGTGCAGTGTTATAATTAGGGTAGAAGAAATCATGGCATTTTTACAACTAGAATAATTGACCACACTGCGCAATTCCTTATCTTTTTAGTGAGATCATCGTGAGTGTTTGAGTTATCATCATATCTATCATCTTCGATTATGTTTTTTGTTTGGTTTTTTTTACAAAAATAAACGTTTCGTAGGAAAACAATAATTCTTTTAAACAACAAAATATGAATTAAAAATGGCTACATAATTTTCTCTTACAGTCATCTTTTAATTCACAATCAGCCCAACATTTTAAACAGAAAATCTGTATACACAGCAAATACAAATTAAAATAATCTTTTTAACTTTTCCAGAATAATCCAGGTTGCTGCTGCTGCTGCTGACTGATGAATCTATCATACAAAAGAGTATAGTTTTAAAAAATGTGTATTAATAAAAAATAAATTCTGCTTCAAATATTTATTACTTCGGTTGTTTTCTAATTTTTCTAGTCGCTCGTTCATTTTTTCCATGGTATTTTCCAGGTTCGCATTTTGTCTGCGAAGGTTGAAAATTTCGCGTGTCAAATTAAACCATTCCCATTTCAGGGCCATGATTGTTTCCTTCGATAGCCTTTTTGTGGCTATACATATAAACAAACACAAGTTGTATATATGACGGTACTTAAATAATTAAATATACAGTGTACTATCCATAATTTACCCACCATTACATTGATTCTCCAACGTACTAATGGTGGCATTCATTCTGCGCAGCATTTCTTCGTCGACTGCCATCACGACGATAAAAAGAAGCGAAAGAATTGCAAATCGAAGAATGGGAGACTATGAAATAATATTTAAAAAAAGTTGAAATGAATATAAGACTATATAATAAGTTGTGGTATTGCATGATAACTTACATTCATTTTCTTTTTAGATCCTGCAGATAACTTTGCGACTTGCTGTGACGGTTTGCTGGAATTGACTGACACGTCAATCAAAGGAACGAAATTTAATTTCACTCAATTGCGCGTTGGTATATATTCCACTTGATCCTTTAATTGACCTTTAAATTGGATATTACAGGCATGCATATTAACGGGACAATAAGCGCGTACAACACTGAATTAGGACACCAAATATGTACTAAAACGTGATAATTCAAGAATAATATGGTACGACGAATCAATAAAATCAAATAATTTGCAGAGTAGTTGATGAAAAGAGGATGCATACTTTCAATTATCAACATAAGGTCACTTTTTAATCGAGCGTAATTGATTTAAATATAAAAACGGGGAAAGACAAAGGGACGACAAATTAAAAAAAACTCGATCAACTCATGCACATATCAAAGTTCTTTTCCTTCAATTTAGTTGTAGAGCGGAAGTATTAATTGCTTGCATTTAAGTAATTTTGTGCATTTTTGCTTGCGATTCATCAATCGCGGTTTCGGCGGTTTGGCCGTCTTTCAAAATGAAAATTTTAAGAAAATTTTAAAAATGTATAAATGCAATAAAAATAAAAGCAAATTTAAAAATGTATAAGTTCAGTGTATGTATAGGCTGAATTATTGTGACTTTTTACTTACATTCATCTTTCAGTTGTTGCGTACGATTTGGCGACTTCTTACGGCGGTTTGTTTAGCGATTTTGAAATATTTTTCTCTATTTGTAAAACTTGTGAATTAAGTTAATTCTTACTTAGGTAATAAGAGCATGCCAATTGCCAAGAGTTATAAGATGCAATGTTTTGTTGAGCTAATGTATACATTTATGATTTATTTTGTTTTTAAAGTTTTAATAGGATGACACAATGTTATTTTTCTAAATGTTTCTATTGCTGATCAAGCATCATTGGAGTTATACTCATTAAATTGATATATAGGATGAGCTTCACGTCCATTATTTTTGTTTCCACCTTCAAGAGATTTTTTTTGTCTTTTTTAAAGTTGCTTACTGAGCTGTGACGCTGTAGACGTATTAGTATTCAATGCCATCCATGTTGACCCCCTTTTGGATCCAGATGTGGCCGTCCTGATTTCCCCAGCCACAGAGCTCATTATGGCCAAATAAAAAAAATTACATTTAGGGCGTATTTAGCATCAGGATTCTAAGGTATAGGCACATTAACCTTATCATGTCGACCAACCATTATTTCGATAGCCTATCGACACATCGTCGACTGTATTTCGCTCACAAGAGCGAAAGGTATTGCGGATAGCTATATAATAGGGAAAAAGATGAACAGTACATTCCTCATTTGAAATTTACACTCAATTAGATCGTTTGAGATATTTAAATCAATAATAGAAAGCTATGAAGTAAAGTAGTTCACGCCTTTTGTGACATCATTTTCTATAAGATTCAACTCAATAATCGATTTTCTTGTTGTCTCGTAAAAGTTGTTGGTCTACTGTGAAGCGGATGACATGATTTTCTCGTCTCTCAAAACTGCTTTTAATATAGTTAGCAAACGAGTATAGAGAAATTTTGGGGGACTCCCTCTTATACATCAGGTTATTGCGAATGGAGAGAGCTAAATAACCACTCTCATATATAATAACCGGATAATTTTGCTAATTTCTCCACTATTTTCTCTTCAAGTCATCTCTGCTCATGGTATATAAACCTAAATCTTCCGCACTGGCTGTGCCACGCAGTAATTTTGTAGAACACCAACAGGTACGTAGTGGTTTAAAAATGAATTAAAACAAATTCTAGGTATATACCAATGACAATCTACTTGTTAAATATAAGTATAGATCAAAATATGATGAGCAGTAATATTTCCTATTTATTGATGCTGCTGTTTGCGCCGTTCTTCGTCTCTGGTGACTCATCCATCGCAGCAAAAAATATCTTAAATATCTTCAGCCAAAATGCTTGGTGGTCATATATCTGAATATTAATTGTGTTCCATTTCATATGTCCATATAAGTTGAATGAATAAACTGGTTTAATCATTTGTCATATAGGCTACACCACGTAGTGTATTGCGTTCACACTAGAGAGTATGGACCTCAATTCGAAGAAAACTGCTGAACAGATTGCATGGTTTTATTTTTCTAATATGAGTTAATCTCTGCTTGAATAGATTGCCTAATCCTTTTGAATGCTTATATTCTTACAAATATATTACTAAATAATAATCATCATAACAAGCTCTTATAGTGTAGTGGTTATCACGTCAGCTTTACACGCTGAAGGTCCTCAGTTCGAACCTGAGTGGGAGCACTTTTGACTCGTTTCTTAAGCATGTGGATGCATGGAGAAGGGCTTGTCTTTTTGAAAACGAATCTTTTCTTTTCTTAATAAATTTATATAGTTTTCAAATAATGAAAGCGATATACAGCGCCCATGTAACAGCAAACATGTGTACATTAAAAATCTCCAGCAGTTACAAACTAGTTGAACAATTTAATTTAGTAGTTGAAAATTTAGTAATTGAAAAATTGACATTTAGCACATAAATATTATGATTCTTAACTATTTCTGGTTATTTATATCAATACTGATCCAGTAATAGTCATTTCTATAGGCATCATCGAAACCGTAACCGACGTTGACCAAAGCGTGTTCAGTGAAGTTAAGTGTATCAAAAACATTAGGCTGATGAGTTGTGACTTTTTACTTTAATTCATTGTGTTAAAGCAGTTGAATTTTATTTTTGCGACTTTTATTTATTCTGACCACATTTTAATATAAGTTTTTATTTAATTGCAAGTTGCAACTGTTGAGGAGTAAGTTTATTTCTGGAATCGTACGAAGAGATGAACACAATTTGCAATCGTACAACATACGCATAGTTGTCTTCCAATTATTAAACAAAGAAGTATTTAATGCTTTACCAATAAATAGTTGCATTTCTCTTCTTCTCCTTCCTTTGGAGTTACTTTAAAAACCAAACTTGGAGAGGTCACAAAAGGGCTCCCCTGGATTCATTTGGTCACAGAAAGTCAGAAACACTCGTGACATTGTAGCTTTAGGATTGCCTATTTCCATGCAGTTTTTCATGAACTTGGCAACATATTCACAGCTCAGCTGTAATAGGTGATGAAACATTAAAAAAAATAATTAATTAACGATTAATTTAGTAGTATTCTGGGCTCTTTAACTGCGTTTTAAACTACTTTCAAGTAATAAAATGTAATTTTTACAATGTAAATGTATGTAAATGTTTCTTTACGATCTAAAAAACAAGTGTTCTAAAAGTAAGCTTATTTTTCTAAGGTGGGGGGGGGCTAGAGTATTATACTTATAATATTATTGGTCATAAAAATATGTGGTGGTATCCGAATATCTTTTTACCCTCCCTGATCCCTTTTCAAGTTGGTTGACATAATTTGTCAGATCATAGAGACGGATTCGCGACCAACCGTAATTCATCATGTCATAGTGACCCTGATCAATGTCATTTGGATCGGGAAGATTTCCTAATTACCAATAACAAATACACGGAAAACATTAATTAAGAGAACATGTGTATAGCCTAGTAGTAATAGTCTAGTAAAAAATTAAAATTATGAGCCTTACGATACAAAAAAAAAATTTCATACTCATGTTGCAACGACTATAGGCTTCTTTGTTAACTAGATAACACGCGACATACTATATATTATTAAATACATGTAAAATTAAATTGACAGTGATTAAATTGTAATTTTCTACTTTTTTTTACGTTATCAGGGTTATCATAGGTTTCCTTATTGTACCCGCTCGGCAGTCGTCCAAAAGTAGAAGAAATTAAGAGGGAAAATAATAAGGCGGCGAACATAACTTCTGTAAAAATATATTTGTTAGTTATCACACACGTTAAAAGAATATTTAATAAATAAATGGATTAAGTTTTGAATATCATACCATTAAGCGCCATGATGGTGCGGAGACGAAACGAGCTATTCGATTCGAGTACCGCAAAAGAATTGTCCAGTTTATGCTTTCTTCAAAACAGCTGCACGAAACACAGAACTGTTTACTTTTAAAAAAAACTTCTAACGAAAAAAAAATCCAGAAAGTTCATGTGAACAAACTATATGCACCTGAGCACAAAATATGTTTGTTTTTCTAACTCCAAATAACTTGAAAGCTAAAGTGAGATTTTTAAACATGCCACAAACCAAAGAAAAGAAACAAGCATTTTAAAAGCATTATTCTTAATCGTGACTTATAATATCAAAAGTCATCTAGCAATAGAATTGAATCACGCTCTGAATTATGATGCCTGCTGATTTTTTTAAATATAACATTTCTTGAATATCGAAACTTCCAAGCAAACTTTTTGGTTCAAGAAACGAAGAATAACTTATGTGAACAGATGACGCAGCTGCAAGCTTAAGATTAATGTGATTCGAACTCCGTGCTAAACCTATCCCCCGAGAAAGTTGACAGCTAGTGACATTTTCAAATAATGAGCCATAAACCAAAGAAAAAAAAAAGAAGAATTTTCACGCTACTCGATAACTAATATTGTTTTTCACAGATTTGAAAACTTATATTTAAAAGTCAAAGTAAAAGAGTTAAGGGTTCCACCAATTATTATAGGATGCTGTACGAGGGGTGGGAATTATTTAACCTCTTTTTTTCTTGTGACGCTGTAATAGCTATTTTTCGCTATTTTCATATCCTTTAATATTCTAATGAACACACTCTTAAGTCTAGTTTCTATCTTTCCCCGTTAAGTATAAATAGAGAGATTATTCTTTTAAACCAATAGCTAGTGTTCAACGCGAGCTATAAAAGCATCATGAAATACAATCATTTTCTCCTCCATCCAAATGGGTTGATAGATTTTAATTTATGCTACAATTTGGATTATTTTCTAGCTGGCGTATACATTCATCAGACCAATAGACCATAAATGATGAGCTTCAATTCGCGTATTCGATAATGGCGAATTTTGTATATGCGAAAAGGTCTACCATCGAACATACTTAAATGATAACATGATGGATAACGTAATGTTTTCTATATGATTGTATTCCAGCTCAAGCATCATACAGTATATGGAGTTATACTCATTTAATTATTGATAAAGGATGAGCTTCACGCCCGTTATTTTTCTACCTTTAAGAGATCATTTGTCTTTCAAAGTTGTTTACTGGGCGGTGACGCGGTAGACATAGTTCTCGATACCGCACATGTTGACTCCCTTTTCGATCCAGATATAGCCCTGGTTTCCCCAGCCAGAGCTCCAGGAATTGCGGACTAATTAAAAAAGAACAGCATTTAGTACTAGAATTCTGGAATAGTATATGGTTATACATACTGATCCAGTAGTCTTTTCCGGAGGCATTATCGTAACCGTAACCGACGTTGGCCATAGCGTGGTTCATTGGGCAGCTGGAGCTCGTGCAGGTGCAAGTCGGATCCGAAAACACACCAGAACTTTTAAGAGATCATAACTAATTATTCAGATATATGATTAAACTTTATTTTACACTTACGAATAGCTGTAAAATGCATCATTCACTTGAGCACAAACCGAAAGAACGCCATGTTTGTTGAGAGCTTTCATGATGGAGTTAACGTCGCTGTCAACTGGACCGTGAGATGCAACTCGGGCCCTCACTTTATAAGGGGAGAAAGAGCAGCTCTGCTCTCGCTATCGTATAATGTTAAAAGATATGAATGTTTATTAAATATAGTAGATAATTTTAGATTTAGTGTTAATATACAACGCCTCGGTAAGGGTAGAAAGATGTAGAATCAGATCCACCAGCTGATTGAATGTAAGACCAGGCCGAATCTGGCCAGCCTCCGTTGCAACCGTGATTGCCCTGATCACAGTCCACAAGCTGCTGCTCACTTTAATATTACATGCGTTGTGTAATACATAATATAGTAAGATATATGGATATTTATTCATTTATCCAACTGTTTATTACCTAAGGCTTACGTAGCTCCTGCCACGATTGATGCAGTAGCTGAATTCTAACGCAGCAAGTGCAGAGAAGGTCCAGCAACTTCCACACTATTCATATTTTAAAAGTAGTAAATTACTAGATTGCGTTTTCTACATTACTGAATGCTCTTACTTGTCCTTGATTCTTAACGGGTCCGATGCAGTTGGTAACTTTACGTAAATCAAGCTGAAAAAAATGAACAAATTTAATATTAGATTACTATAGAATAGTATATATATACACTTACAGAGGCAGGGATATCTCGATCAAGTTCTGACATAATTTCAGTTCTAGAAGTAGATCGTTCTTTTTCATAATTGAGAGGTTTAATGGCCCCCAAAAGGGCCTTTTTCTCTTCATATTGCTGTACATAAAAATAATATTAGAGGAACATTACAAAACAATATATTTTGCAATCGATATACCAAATCAGATAATTTGTTGTGAGCCATTTTGTAGGAAACATTTGGGCTGCTGTTGTGAGCCTCGATGCGGGCGTCCACCTTAAGGAAAGTGAGTCTACGGGCAGCCTCCTCTTCTGGATTGGCGTAGTCTTTTTTGTGTTTAATCTAAATAGGTTGAAAATAGTAAATAGAATAAATTATTCTACCTACTTAGCTAGATGACTGAGATTTTACCTTAAAGTTCTCCCACTTGGCAGAGCGCTCGTCTTTGTTGGTGCTGATGCCCAGGATGAGGGGAGAAGAGGCCGCCTTTAAGATAACGGCGGAGCCGAAGAAATAAAAAAAAGAAATTAGGAGCTTGATATTCATGTTGATAGTGTTAAGTTCTTTAATATATATATAATGAACTCGGGTACCTTATCCTGAGAAGATGCCCCTCTTTTTATACTTTTGAGTAACCGCCCATAGTAATGGTTATTTAGTTCAGCTGTAGGTGTAACTATTAAATTTAGAAATCCAATTATTACATCAGGGATACTATTTATTTTT
Organism: Chydorus sphaericus; assembly: GCA_030141595.1. NCBI lineage: Eukaryota > Metazoa > Arthropoda > Branchiopoda > Diplostraca > Chydoridae > Chydorus > Chydorus sphaericus. The sequence continues at coordinate 326,161 of CM057933.1, read as the reverse complement.
AATCAATATCCTATTTATTTTACAATCATTAGTAGTGTAATTAATTGGTCAAATAGGCATATATTGTCATTAGTTAATTGAATTTAATATTTACATAGTATCGATTTATCTGCGCCTATTATATCATTGTAATTTCACCGACGTCATACTTATTGATTGAAGTAGATTGATTAATGTATAAAAGCAAACAAAGTTAGAAAAGGGAGACGACCTCAACGATATTGTCATTGGTTAATTGAATTAATATCAACACAACTTCCATGCCATGTATTAAATCATGCAACATAGGCTATGGTCCACATGTAATAGTTACAATTTAATTGAAAAAAGTTAATACATTAATGTAAACAAGAACAGGATGAACAACCTACCTCAATAAATCAGTAATTACATATTTGACCGTGTTCTATTGATATTTACTTATCTTATTGTAACAGTCATTTAAACTATTTCAAATTATTTCGTATAATTACTGTTTGAAATATATTTTTTAAAAACTAGTATTACCGGTATTTTACCAACCGAATACTTCTTACATAATATTAGCATGACTATTCAGTTCCATCATAATACTGGTGCTGCTAATTAACTCGCTTTTCAAAGCTTTTTTGGGTTAGAAGGGGGAATTACTTCCGATCAATTTTCCATTCGAATTAATCTACATACAATTATTACTGGGAATATATTTATAGCTGATTGTATGAAAATGAAAAGCACCCATTTGTGAATAATTTTTTTTGCGCCTAAAACTGAAACAAACATTTTGAATTTTTAAAGAGGGTTCATCCTTTATTTGCTATGATAACCCAGCATAGTTACTGTTATTATAGGTTATGTGTATTAGTTTTGAGTCGATAAGGATTCGAGTATTGGTATTTTTTTGCGATCCTTTTTCGGTACATTGTTAGGCATATTTCGTTTGTAAAAAATAACAATATTGTGGTACTACTCTGTTACTATAGTGAATTGTTTCCTATTTTTACCAAATAATTTTTAGAACTACAATGGAAATTCTTTTATACAACTGAAGGATAATGATTAAAAAAATTAATTCACAAAGGCATGAAGCAGTGCGACATTTAGAAATGATTATTATTTTGCTTGAAGAAGAACAATAATGTAGGTAACAATTAGACCCGTCATACTCAGCAAGAGTGACGGAGAGATGCGGAACAAATTCATTGGGCAAGCGACCAAATCTGTCTCTTGCTCGGCCCGAAAAGTTCTTAATGCATCCCTGGCCTCTGGTTCCATAAGTTTCCAGTATCGGTTGCACACATCTCCAGTCACCATTTTCAAATGTTGAGCAGCTCGAACGAGATTCGAAGAGAAGATGACACTCGTAGCCAATTGAATAATGAAAACAATCAAACCCATGGTCAGCATAATGGCAAGTGGACGAGAATAATCTGACGATACTACTTCATTTTTCTCAAATACATAATAAAGAGTGGAATACGCACAAGCGCAGATCAGACAAAACTTTCTTCCGATGTTCGTCACTATGAGGAAGCCATATAATTGGTCAGCTTTAATAGTCAATTCGCGAACTTGGTTGTAATGTGACCAAATCCTGAGGATATCATTCGTCGATGCCAAATTCCGGAAGGATTTAATTTCTTCACCGATCGTAAATAATGCGATTCCAGAATGGTAATACACAAAAGTGGGGACCATTTCATTCAAGTAAATAAAGAAAACAACAACCGAATTTGTTAAAAGTGAAACAAACACTAACAAGTTTTGTCCGAATAGATTTGTTAAATACTGGTTGCTGGTATAAATACGTCGCCCATTGGGATACATTTTAATTGATCCAATAATTCCAATCATGATGAAAAGCATCGAAGAATACAATAACCCATAGATAGCTCGGCGGTCAGTTTTCAGTCGATCTTGCTGAGAGGGTAAATGGATGATCAGTTTCTCTTCCAGCCTCCGGAATTGTTCAAAGAAATCCAAAGTTTCTTTTCTTCGAAATATGAAGAACAGTTTTACTTGGATAGCTATTGGGATGGATGAGAACCAAATTAGACTCATGGTGATTTCATTGATGGAACTCATTTCATGTACAGCAATGACCAGTTGGATCGATTGGTAAATGAATAATAAAAAGATTAAAATAAATGATGAAGGAATGATGATGAACCATCGAATAATGTTGAATAACTTCCAGCTCTTGTTATTATTAGAATTATCGATGGGTACGCACCAATCAAAGAGAATTCCCGTGAAATGAGTAAACTTCCACATTGGAAGTAAAGACTTAGAAAGACTTAAATCTTCAATCTTCAACAGAGTGCGCGGCACTCTTGACTGTTTTCCAAACCCATGTACCATTTTGGAAATATTCTATAGTGTACCTTGAGTTGGTGGTAAAAAAAACTTCATAGTAGAAGGTCTTGAAGTATACTGAAGAAGCATGGAACAAAGCCACTGAAATTAATACAAAAATGAGTTTACGAATCTAATAAAATTTATACTTGAAGGATGAAATATAGCTTTCTCATTGATGTTAGGCCTATTAACCAGTTAAAAACTTGACATATATTGTATCTAATATTTCATCATTACTAATTTCGATCGAAGAACATTCATTTAAAATTCAATAGTCACACTATTAAAGGAATAAATAATAATATTGTTTATTATATGAAGTTGCCTAAAAAGTGCTTATCGTTTAGTATGGCGGGACCAGTTTGAGTGCCTCCAACCAATTATTTGATAAATTCCAATTAATTATCAACCGGTAACGATGTAAAGTAGTTTTTTTTCTTCTTTTAGGTCAAATAAAGGACTTTTATACTCCTCAAAATGTCTATTGATCAAAATTAAACAGGCGGACAGCAAATGATGAGTAGCTATTATAATTTCCAACTGATAATGATTAACTGAATTGCGATTCCAGTTTTGAGCTTTCTAGATATTACTAGCTGGTTTTTGTTTCGGCTTCACCCGAAATAACTTTTTATTTTTATTTTTCCATTGGTATGTCTCAAAGCCACCATTCAAGTACAGACTGGGCGTATTAGAGACCTTGAGAGAAGTAAATCATGAAATAATACGCAGAATAGCATTCGCGTTTGACTGTTTTCCAAACGCATGCATCATTTTGGAAATATTAAAGCTTATGCAAAAGTTGTCGGCATGAAACTGCTTTGGTTCTTAGGGTATACTGAAGCAGAAACAAACAATATGACCAATAAAGTTAATAAACAAAGTTGTACCATACGAATCTATAAAATTACTTATCAATTTAGTGATAAAGGTACATTAATATTGTTTTTAAAGGTTTTATCAATAACACTTTAGTCAGATTCCGCGATTGAACATCGCATTCACAACAGAATATATGTTAATGAATCAGTAAATGTCATGATTGGATGTGAAAACACGATTTACACATATTAAGGGTTCGTCGCAAATTTGGTTTCTCCAGACAGTTTTCGTATATGGAACTCATGTCACATCATATTCATGAACCCAGCTCCCACAATGCAATCTCCATCCACAATCTCTGAATCAACCGTAGAGCCCACCAATAAGAATCTTTTAGACGAACTAGTTGAAATCCGGAAGGCAATTCTAGACCTGAAAGACACTCTAAGTGCAAAGAAAGGCGATAGACTGGAAGTTCTTGAAAAGAAAGATACAAAGTCGATTTGGAATTTTCGCAAATCTTCTTCGACTGAAAGTAAGAAACCTGCTAAGAAGGAGAAGAAATACATTACGAAGGAAGAGTACTTTGGTGCAATGAAAGAACACATCGCAGCCGTAAAAGCATGTGGTGAAAAATGGAGGGAAAGATCGGAAAAAGGTATTTTGGACGGACCATGCCCCGAGTGCCCTGATCGACCATATCCGCCGTTTCTCAAGCGCCACGTCAAGCGCCACTGGTTCAAACCCAATGAAGTTTTCTATGAGCTTCCAGAAGAGCCACAAAATACTACTAATCCCATAAAAAAAGGTAATACCAGAAATGATCAGTGTGACGTGATTTCTAAATGCATAGATATGATCAAGATCATGGAAGAGAGGACTACAGCTCATGAAAAAAAGATGATGCGGCTATATGAAGGAATAAAGGTCAGTATTAAGGACATCGGAACAATTAGTGAGTGAGTGAGTTAGTGAGTGAGAGAGTGAGTAAGGGAGTTAGTAAGTGAGTGACTGAAAGTGAGTGAAAGTGAGTAAGTTAGTAAGTGAGTGTTTTAGAGAGAAAGTGAGTGAGTGAGATAGTTAGTTTGTTAGTGAGTAAGCGAACAAGTAAGTGAGAGCGAGTGAGTGAAAGTAGAAAAATATTGACTTATTTTTAAAATTAATTTCTTAAATTAGTCATTTTATGAAACCATCAGAATGTGAGAATGATAGAATTTTTTAAATATTCATTATGAGTTTTTAGATTTACTTAACGAGAAAAATTAATTTCCTTCGTTAAATTCATTTATTAAGTTAAGATATATAAATATACTGCATTTCTTGCGGAATATTTGATGATTTATTTTTTTTTGTTTTATTTCCATCTTTAATATCGAAATTTTCTTACTACCGTCGATAAAGAAGAACAAACATTAGCAAGGATATCAAAATTAAAGATTTCAAATTATCTCAATAACGATATGGGTTTTATTTCCTCTTTGTTCAAATAATTCTTCAAAGTGTGATCCTGATCCAATCAAAACAGTTATTTTATTTTTTAAGGTAGATATAAAAGAACCGTAGCCTCAGTTTATAATTTTTTAAACCGAATAAACAAAAACGTAATTGGTAGAACCAATACTGCTCAATTTTAAGACAAGTAACTAAACCACCCGATGTCTATCGAACGCTTGTATGGGAAGTCGTTCTTAAGATCAAACTAAAACAGCCGGACAGCATTATTAGTTATTAGCTATTAGTTTCCAGCTGATATGACGCATTTTTAAATTTATAATACTTGTTTGGTCGGTTTATTGTAATTATTTTACAATCATTTGTAGACGAACTATGGAAATAAATTTTTAAAAAAATACATTTCGTCTGTTCACACCATTCTTTATATATTACCAGTGTAACTTATTTGACCAAAAATGAGTATTTTAAAAAATAAAATACTTTTATTTGCAAATACTTGGGTCAAAAAATACTTTCAAATACCGAGTTTAAAAAATACCAAATAAAATACTATATTTTTTGGTAAAAAATAAAATACTTTTCAAAATACTTCTCAAAGTAGAAAATACCAAATAAAATTAAATAAAATACCAAATACTGATGTAAAAAACGTGAAAAAATGCAGTATTTTTAGTGGTAAACATAAAAACTTGTTTCTTTTCACTGTTACGAAAACACTCAAGTCATTTTCTTGCTTTTTATGTAATGAAAATTATATTTACACTTTTAGCACCACGTACATACATTGCGCTCTAGATATTTTGTGTTTGCTTATTAACGGCAGCTAGAGCAGCCATGACCAACCGTCGAATATGACCATCAGATTCTTTAAAACATGAGTCAAAATTGCTGGCTTCAAAGAACAGTGCCGATTGGTATACAGATATCCCGTGTATCGTTCACTGAAAGATCTTTACAGGGGACTAGTCTTCTTCATTCAAGTGGTAATGGTGAGAAAGAATGGTCAAAGCCGTATAGCATATGTTACGAAGAAAAAAGCTATAGTTGACGGGCCTAGCTTAAAGGTTATTTAGTGTGACAGTAGACCATGACGCACCAAATTAAGAAAAAAGTATTTGTAAATAGTATTTGGTATTTTCAAGTTTTAGCCAAAAATATCAAATAAAATACTGTGAAGTATTTTTTTTTTTTAAATGAAGCAAATAAAATACTGCTTAAAAATATTATTTTTTTTAGTATTTTAATTGGAAATATTTCAATTTTATCAAAAATACGTTACACTGTATATTACTAGCTGGCCCTTGCTTCGGCTTTGCCCGAAATGACTTTTTAAAATTTGAATTGTTTGGTTTTTCTTTTTATTCGTAAATCCATCATTCAAATTTTAAAAATGGTCAGTTTTAAACAAATACATCACATATTCCCAGCTGGCTCATATTGAACGCATATAATCCGTAATAGCAGAGAACACTCTAAATTTGTCGAACCTATTATAAGGGTATTATAGTTATAATTGAAATGGAAAACCATTATAACTGTAAAGTATCGTTCAGACGAGAGCTCGTTATAATCGTTATAACGATATCTTAATTATAATAGTTTAATTATTTTTAAATGCGTTATACGAATCTGCACCAACTGTCAAATCATAAAAAAGCCTCTTCTGACTACTTTTTTCCTGAAAAAAGCAGGTAAATTATAAGGGTTGGTCCCAGCTGGGGAATATAATGTTAAGACATTATTTGTCCCAGGAGACATTTTTAGGACTTTATATCGCATTTTAGTTGTTATAACGATTATAATGTCTTAAAATGGTTTTAACCGTTATAACCATTATAATCACACTCTCGTCTGAACGCACCTTAATAAGGTATTGCTATCTCTCCTATTGTATATCGATACATTCGGTAGACTTGAACTATAATGTGTGTCGACCTTTTATTCAGCTGTTTTTAATGCCCCAGGGAAAAGAGAGGAAAAGAGGTAGGGTGCGTCACCCGTCTGGCCTCAGACCTTTTTCAGCTTTCGTACAGTAAACATGTCTAGTTCTGATTCCGATTCCCAGAATTCGGACGGTTCAACTTCAGGTAGTTCCAGTTCCGCTAGTGAAAATCCACGTCGTCGCAATCACCGTCGTGCGATGAATCCTTTACAACAGGAAAATGGGGCTTTGGGTGCAGCTTTGGCTGCCAATCTGGCTAACAATCCGGGCAACGCGGTTCCCCCGGCTAACGTGGTCGCCCCAGTCAACGTATTACCTCCTCCCCTGGTCAACAATCTAGGTGGTAACAATGAAATTCCTTTAATCCCAAATGTCGTGCAACCGAACGTCGCTCTTCAGGAGGACGTCCTCGTTATTCAAGACGGTGGAAACGTCGCTAACATTCGTGATGGCGCTGATGCAAACGGATTCGCAGTTGTCAACCCTCCCCCTCCTAACAGAGCTGGAGTCCCGATCAAGTTTAAAGTTACAAAGTCAAAGGGGAATAAGTTGATTAAACGTTTGTGTAGGGGTGTTGGAAAGAAGACGAGGGAGAGGAGGGGGCGATACCACGTGGGATTCCATGGCTCTATCTCTCTCAAGGTCCCCTCTATGGATGACCCAGTGTTTCAGTTGTTGTCTGCTGTAAAGGGTTCAACGGCCTCGAAAGGAAATATTGATGGTACTGAGAAATCATTATACAAAGTTCAGTCCAAATTGTTAGAAGTGTTTGGCCCCATTCTATACTTGGCAGAACAGCAGGGTCTTGCAGATGCCCATGCTGCAGCAGTGAGTGATAGTTTGTCTCTTTTGAGTGAATCGTTCTATGAGATTTCGAACCAGCGGCGCCAGAACATTTTGCGTCAAGCTAGTCCTAACTTTACCTACCTATTGGACGAGCCAGAGAATTTCGATAAGAAGAACATGACTGGCCTTTTTGGCAGATCATTTGTAGAAAAACTTCTTTCAGCCAACTCTCTCAAGGCTAGTTTGAGCTCTTTGGGTCGTGGTGCTACGGATGCCATTCGTGGTCGTAATTCAAACCGTGGCGATCAATGGCAAGCTGGTGGAGGACGTGGTCGTTACGGAAACACACCTTATGCTGATAGCTATCAGATGAGCCCTTCTGGTTCCCATCATGATTCCAACGGAGCCCCCGGTTACAGTGGCAATTACCAGGGAGGCAGTCAAGGCGGCTATGGTCAGCCGAACTCGTCCCAGCAGCACAACTCCTTTGGCAGGGGCTACAATCAACAGGATGCAGCTGCTCCAGGTTTCGACAATCAAGCAAGGTATGTTATTAATTCCGTTAATGTGTCTCAAGTTCCCTGTTTAGTGGGTGGCAGGTTAGCACACTTTTTTCCTGCGTGGTCAGATTTAACTAGTGATCCGTGGATTCTTGATATAATTTCGAAGGGTCTCTGTCTTGAGTTTTCATCGGAACCATTGTCACGCTCTGGTATCCCATCCCCTATTCACATGAGCAGTGAGCAAGTAATCATTGGCCGCGAAGAGGTTGCGGCTATGCTTCTTAAGGGAGCAATAGTCCGAGCTCAACCAAAAGGCTTTGTTTGTAGTATGTTTGTTATCCCGAAAAAGACAAGGGGTTATAGACCCATCATCAATTTGAAGCCACTTAACCAGTTTCTGGTCCACCACCATTTCAAGATGGAGGGGTTTGCTACCTTGAAGCACACTTTGGAAGAGGGGGACTGGATGGTAAAATTAGACCTTAAGGATGCATTTTTTACCGTGCCAATTTGTAAAGAGTTCCAACATTACTTACAGTTTGTATGGGAAGGTGTCATTTACGAGTATGTCTGTATGCCATTCGGCTTGGCAGTGGCACCTTGGGTGTTTACGAAGTTGTTAAAGCCTGCTGTGGCATTCTTACGATCGCTTGGCATCAGACTGATTATCTATCTTGACGATATTTTAATTTTAAATCAATCTCGGGACGAATTGGTTAAGCAGTTGGAAATAGTGAAGGCTCTCTTAAAGTCTTTGGGGTTCTTGATTAATATTGAAAAGTCGGATGAGATTCCCTCACAAGTAATGGAGTTTTTGGGTCTACTGGTGAGCTCAATCGAGCTCAAGTATCGTCTACCGAAGTCAAAGTGTGACGCAATCGTGGGTCTATGTAGGAAAGCTATTAAAAAGCCTACAATTTCTTTACGAGATCTAGCCAGCATTCTTGGTAGTTTTACTTGGGCAACGTTGGCAGTTCCCTATGCTCAAGCGCACATCAGAGGCATTCAAACGCTCTATATTTCCGAGTCAAGGAGTAATCAGGGAGATTTGCGCGTAAAGATTTCCCTTTCCAATGAGGCTAGGCTTGATTTGGATTGGTGGATCTCAAAACTGCATTTTTGCGATGGAAAATCTATTTTTGAGCAGACATCATGCTTGACCATTTGGTCGGACGCTTCTGGATCCGGGTGGGGAGCGAATTGCGATGGGGTTCCAACAGGTGGGCCTTGGACTGAGCGGGATTTGATTGACCATATCAATATACGAGAACTTAAGGCTGCAAGCTACGCAGTTAAGTCCTTTTGTGAGTTTCACAGGAATTGCATGGTTGAATTGAAGATAGACAATATGACGGCAGTTGCATGCGTCAATCGTCTTGGCAGTAGTCATCCGGGCCCTTTGAATGATATAGCAGTAGAACTTGCTTGGTGGTGTGAAGAGAGGGGCATTTCAATTCATGCTTCTCATTTGCCGGGTATTCTTAATGATGTTGCAGATCGGGAATCACGCCGGAAACCCGACTGGAGCGATTGGAAACTGTCCACCGCGGCATTCAGGGCAGTTGCGGGTCGCTGGAGAATAGAAATCGATCTGTTTGCCTCACTTTGGAACGCACAGGTCGAGAAATTCGTGAGTTGGCGTCCCCAACCGAACAGCTGGGCAACGGACGCGCTTTCATTCTGTTGGCGGGGGCTACGAGCGTATGCCTTCCCCCCATTCGCGATGGTAATGGATTGCCTAACAAAGATCAAGCAGGAGCAGTCCAGCATAGTTCTAATTTGCCCACTATGGCAAAGTCAGCCCTGGTTTCCACTTCTGTTGAAGATGGCTTGCGATGTTCCGATGCTGCTTCCTTCTCAGCCGGATCTGTTGACGTCGGCAAGGGGAGAACCAAGTCCTCTTTGCGGCAAAGTGACTTTCCGACTAGTCGCCTGGAATCTGTCCGGCAACGATTCGGAGAGCAGGGATTTTCGAATGAGGTGGTCGAGTTACTGTTGGCCGGTATCCGCGACAACACAAAATCTGCTTATCAGTCCAGCTGGGTCTCTTGGTCGGATTGGTGTAATCGACACAATTTCGATCCCATGCTCAGTGAACTAAAGAATGTCTTGTCCTATCTTACATTCCTTTACTCCGACGGGAAAGCCTACAGTACCGTAAATGTTCATCGTTCGATGCTATCCGTCACCCTCGATCCAATCGATGGCCATCCGATTGGTTCACACCCTTTAGTCATTCAACTCCTTAAGGGAGTTTACAATTCTAATCCTCCACAACCAAAGTATAAGGAACTATGGGACGCCGACGTCGTCCTTAATCATTTAAGCACCTTGAATAATTCTAAGTTGGCGGTTGGTCCACTGGGCTGGAAGTTAGCGACGCTTTTGGCATTGTCCACCCTGTCTCGCACTGTCGAACTCGCATCCATTGGCTTAAAGTCTATTTCCTTCTCTCCAAATTCGGTTTCCTTTTCTTTATTGATTCCCACTAAGACCCAAAAATCAGGCGCACTCAAGAGCTTGGTTATCAAAAAGTTTGCCACCGATTCGCTAGATCCTGTGGCGTGTATGGCCGCATATGTGGGCTTGACGACAGCAATGCGTAACCAAAGTAACTCCGACCACCTTTTCATTGGATCTGTACGACCTCATGGCCCAGTTTTAGCGACAACTATTTCGGGTTGGATTAAGAAACAGTTGGGCGAGGCTGGCATCGACACAAGTAAATTCACTGCCCATTCAACAAGGGGTGCAGCTGGTTCAAAAGCGGTGGCAGCAGGCACTCCAATCCAGGCCGTTTTGAGTGCTGGTGGTTGGAGGGCTGAGTCTACCTTTTCTCGGTTTTACCGACGGGATCGCCCCGACTCTGTGGGAGCACCGGTCTCAGACGCAGTGCTCACTAGTTCTGTTCCTTAGCTCATCAGGTATATTTGTTTTGAAATTTGCGTTAAAGTCACATTATAGTTCAAGTCTACCGAATGTATCGATATACAATTATTAGATTGTACAAGGTACTCCGCCGTACAATATAGATTGTATGAGATGTAAATGAGGTAGACTTGAACTCATAATATCCGCCCTCCCATCCCGACTGTTTTGTTATTCTGGTGGGTTGTATATATATTCATCTCATGTAGAAACTACGTTTGCATGACTTGACGAGTCCTTTTAGTTTTCTAATAGACTAATAGTCCTTCTCACTGTAGGATTTGTGGTCGTTGCTCTCACATATTCATCTCTCTTCTCTCTCTTAATTCATGGCCTTAAGGTTACTGGATGCTAATTATTATTATAATAGTATCAATATGTATGTATGTCATCATTACTAGCTAAGATAAGTAGTCAGGTTGCTGTTCGATTTATAATGAGTTATTATGAAATATGAATGTCAAATAATCATGTTGTTTGACTACCTACTATTTTGCTTCCTAGTCTATATATAGCTCTTTACTTTCATCTACTGCTTTAGATTCGGAAATAACAACGGCAGCAACAGCAATAACTTCTCCTCCGCTTCCCGTGGCAGGGGCCGTGGTGGTAGAGGTTTCAACTGATGGCTTCCGGTGAAAACACGAAGATGTTCCCTTTATTCTAATTGATTTCTGTGTCCTGGTGCCGCTGGTTCTGTTATATAACTGTATACTTTCAAAGGTCTGAGGCCAGACGGGTGACGCACCCTACCTCTTTTCCTCTCTTTTCCCTGGGGCATTAAAAACAGCTGAATAAAAGGTCGACACACATTATAGTTCAAGTCTACCTCATTTACATCTCATACAATCTATATTGTACGGCGGAGTACCTTGTACAATCTAATAATTATAAGACATTTAAGACCTTAATTTTTCAAGCCTTTTTTGCGAAAAAATGCATTGTCGACAGCTGACTCTAGAGGGACTTGAACCTCCGATCTTGGGGGTGGTAGTCCACGACTCTACCCCTGCGCCACCTATTGCTTCAATACTGTCGCATAAGTTAAGATATATACAAAATACATTGGGGTGCTTGTTAAAATATATGAAACCTTTTAAAAATACCTGGGTATTATAAAGAAGTGAAATCCTACTACAACTTTTTTTTAGATTCTCCCCATTATTAGTTTTAAAATACCCAAGCCTAAAATCTATCTTAAGGCCTTATAATACCAAAAAAATTTAGAGTGAAGGTAAATTAATGATCAGTTTCTCTTCCATCCTCCTGAATTGTTCAAAGAAATTAAAAATTTCTTTCCTTCGAATGATGAAGAATATTTGGATTTGGATAGCGATGGGAATGGATGAGAACCAAAGGATGGTCGAAGCGAGTTCATTAATGGAGCTCATCTCTATTAGAGCAATCACCAATTGGCTCGATTGGTATATGAACAATAAAAATATTAAAGTGGAAGATGAAGAGGCAATGATGAACAGTCGAAGAATATTTAAAAACTTCCAGCTCTTGCTGTTAAAATTGTCGATGGGCACGCACCAGTCAAGGAGGATTCCAGCGAAATGAGTAAACATCCACATTGGCCGTAAAGATTTTGAGAGACGCAAATCATCAATATTCAAAACAGCATTCGCGTTTGACAATTGTTAATGTTTATTTAAAAGTTGACGGTATGAAACTATTATATCGTGGGGGTTCTTAAATACCGAAGAAGAAACATAAGATACAATCAATTAAGTTAATGTGTTCTAAATGAATATAAAAAATTACTTATCGATTAAACATTAATAGAGGAGGCCGTGCTCGAGCGCTTCTTACAAATGACTTATATTAATAATTAAATGCAGTAGCAATTTAGTTTCTCTCTTTTTTGTATGTTAAAGAACCCTTCTCAAAGAGTACTCAAATTATAGTAATTATTTTTTTTTATATTCACAATTATTGGCAGAACCAATACTACTCAACAATCAACACAATCAATTTAACTCTACTTCAATTTTCAAACATTTAAAATAGACCGATGCATAAAATGATAATGAAATCCGATTTAAATTTTCACAGAAGGGGGGGGGGGCTCATAAATCCACGTAGTGTGACATAAACGGTACATTAAACAAATTATTTTGTTTGAAGGAGAACAATTACATATGTAACAATAAGCCCCATTATGTTTAGCAAAAGTGACGGAGTGATGTGAAATAAGTTCAGAGGATGTGCGACCATGTCATTCTCTAGCTCGCTCCGGAACGCTCTTAACACTTCCCTGGTCTCTGGTTCCATGAGTTTCCAATAACGGTTGTACACATCACCGGCCACCATTTTCAAGTTTTCAGAAGCTTGTTGAATATTTGACGATAAAATGACATTCGTAGACAATTGAAGAATGAAAACGATGAAAATAGTGCTCAGAAATGATGCAGCTGCGCTTGTATCATCGATTGCATATCCGTCATGTTTATTGAACAGATAATATAGAGCTGAAAAAGCACTGGTGCAGGCGATCAAAACTTTGTAACCGATGTTAACAACAACAAGTGGGCCAAATAGTTGATCCGCTTTGCTGACCAGATCACGCACTTGGTTATAATTCGACCAAATACCAAGTATGTCGGTTGTTGACACCAAGTTTCGAACAGGCATAGTAACAGTGGTGAGAAAAATGGATTTAAGCTTTTTATCAATAGAGAATAATGCGAGGCCAGAGTGGTAATACACCAAAGTAGGAACCACTTCGTGCATTGCGACAATAAAGAAACCGGCCAGAAAATCGGTTAACAATGAAACAGATTTGAGAAAATACGAATTGAATATACTTGTTAAATAACGATTGCTCGTATAAAATTGAGGTTCGTTCTGATATGTAAAAGTAGCTCCGGCGACGCAACTTAATGCGCAGAAAGTCAAGAAAAAGAATATTCCATACATGACACGGCGAGCACCTCTTAGACGATTTAGTTGAGAGGGTAGATGGATCGAAAGCTTATCTTCCATGTGACTAAATTGTTGAAAAAAATCTAGAACTCTTTTCCTCCAAAAGACGTAGAAAAGTTGGGATTGAATGGCAATGGGAATAAATGAGAACCAAACGATGGCCATCGTGATAGAGTTGACGGAGTTCATCTCACGAAAAGCGATTAATACATGAATGAATCGATAAGCGAACAATAAGAAGAGCATGATGAAAGATGATGGTACGATAAACCATCGAAGAATAGTGATGGCGGTCCATTTTCTTGTCTTGCAAACATCAGTTATGGCAACACACCAATCAAAGAGAATTCCGGTGTAATGAGTAAACTTCCAGAATGGGCGTAAGGAATATGATAAAGTCAAATCGTTGATTACTTCAGCGATTCTTGTTGGTTGTTTTCCAAATTTCTGAGTCATTTTATTTCCGAATGGCCCGATGAAGCTATAGAACGTCGAACTTGCTATAAGGGATGTTATAAGAGAATGCAAGTTTGCATCGCTTCCGAACAGGTTAAACTCGCGCTGATGTAAAATGTATATTGGGATAAGTGATTGATAGTTAGATGATAGTTAATGGAAATGAATGGCATTCGTGACTAAAAGACATTCTCGATATCGTCTGAAACTAAATGTATATCAATATATGTTACCTATAATAAGGGATGGTTGCGTGTAATTATATAATAACCAATAATGATGTGCAATATAGATCCTAATTGTATTACTAAACTAATAGCTTCACTGGTCTGCGCTATTAAAAAATTACCACTTTTACTATAATTGGTAGTGATGTTTTTTTCGATGAAAATGTTTTCATTACTTAAGGCTATGTTAATGATTTCTTATTCTGTTTTCCCGAATAGCCAACTTTCTCATATTATTTGTGCTACTCCACATTTACTTAAATTACTACTCTAGACAAGTATTGGCAAGTGACATTTTCAAACAATAACAATATACTTCGATTTATATAACGTTCTTTACACTCTTTAGAAGTCTGATCAAGAGCGCTCTCCTCATCGTTTAACGTCATGCCCAATGCAGGCACTAAACACTGTGCAATAAATAAAGGTGAAAGCAGACCAAATGGGCCCCAAGCATAAATGAATATGGTTATATTTATTGAAGCCTACAATACCCATAAACTGGTAGCCATAGTAATTATATACAATACATTATACACCTTATGATTTTAAAGTGCAAGGTATATAGAATTTTTCTTGCTTCTTTTTATACATGTAAAAACTTCATATTATACCTGGGAAAACAAAGAATACTCGGTGTGACTGTATTGTAGTTCTAGTTTCTTGTAGTAGCATCTTGTTTACGGTGATTGTACCTTTACTACTTTCACCATATAGTGCGCGAATGGGCGAGCCCATAACTGCATTACACGTCTAATTACAGTAAATACCATTTGAAGAATTGGAAATTTGTACAGCAGTGTCAGGTACTATTGACACTTTTATTATCTTGCTTGAAGGAGAACAACTACATAAATAACCACAAGGCCAGTCATATTAAGCAAGAGTGACGGAGTGATGCAGAACAAATTCATAGGGCAAGCGACCAAGTCCTTTTCTTGTTCACTTCTAAAAGCTCACAACGCACCTTTGGCCTCTAGTTCCATAAGCCTCCAGTGACGGTGAGACAAGTCGCTGGTCAAACTTGTCAATTTCTCAGAAGCTCGTAAAAGATTTGAACAAAAGATGACATTCGTGCACAGATGAAGAAGTAAAACAACCAAGATGCTGCTTAAAATTAAAGCAACTTGACTTGCATATTCTGCCGAGTAGTTCATGTCATTTTTATTGAACACGTAGTAGAAGGAAGAGTAAGCACACGTGCAAATGATTAAGAATTTGTAACCAATGTTGACCAAAAAGAGGGGGCCAAATAGTCCATCAGCTTGAATAGTCAGATCTCGAACTTGGTTATAATTGGCCCAAATATCAAGTATATAACTCGTTGATGCTGTATTTCGTCGAGCCATACAAAGATTTGAATGAAAACAAGATTTCAATCTGTGGTAAATAGCAAATAAATCCATCCCAGAGTGGTAATATACAAAAGTGAGAAATATTTATTCCATTAAAAGAAAGAAAATGGCCAGGAAATCAGTCAGAGATTAAACAAATTTAAGAAAGGATGAATTCAATATGCTTGTTAAATACGGATTACCCGTATAAAAGTGAGGCTCATTAGAATATCTCTGGGTGGTAAAAACAATGCCAATCAATGCGCAGAGAGTCGACGAATATAGAATACCAAAGATGCTACGGCGAGCACTTCTTAGGCAACAATACGCTGAGACGGCAGGTGAAACGCGAGCCTTGTTTCTATCTTGCTGAATCTTTGAAAATAATCCAACAATCGCCGTCTTCGAAATATGAAAAACAACTGAATTTGAATGGCAACTAGCAAGGGTGAAACCCAAGCTATGCACATGGTATAATAGAGATTATGGTGCTCATTTCACGAAGCGCAATTACCAATTGACTCAGTCGATAGACGAGCAATAAGAAGATCAGAATGAAAGAAGAAAGAATAATGAACCAGCGAAGAACGGTAGTAATAATCCATTTCCTTATATTGTAGCTATCGGTGGTAATTACGCACCAATCGGGAAGAATCCCGCCGGTGAAATAAGTGAATTTCCAGAATGGGCGTAAAGAACTTGTTAGAGCCAAATCTTCAATTTTGATATCAGAGATGCTTGCTGAACAAATATTTTCAAAATCTGAACTCATTTTTGCTTGGAATAGGTAGGTTGATGCTTTGAATATACTACGATGAAAGTGTTGCAGAAGTTTTGAAGAGTAAGAGCCTATACTGGAGAGAATATAAGTCTTTGCCTATTCCGAACTAGCTGCACTCAATATACCTATATAAAATGTATATTTTGATATTTATGAGCCATTCATAGTTTTGGGTAGTTTTATGGAGCTTATAGGAAGCATTCGTGACTAGTAGAAATGGACTAAACTTGGTAATTTTTTAGAAATAATTTATAAAAGTACAGCTAGAAATTATTATCAATGCGCAATTATTTTACTGTTAATCGATTCAAATATTTTCATAAGAATTTTTTTTTATTATTTTTGAGACGAAGTTAAAAATTAGCGAAGGATTGACTGACCTAAATATTAGTTTTATGGATGATTGATATTTTCTACAATCAAAACAATCAAAACATAAACGAATTCTATGTATTCACTTGGTCAACATTATTAATTTCAACGACGCTATACTGTGCATCCAGCAATATTTCTTTTATTTTCTATTTGGCTTGAAGAAGGACAATAACATAAGTTACAACAAGTCCCGCCATGTTAAGCAAGAGTGACGGAGTAATGTTAAATAAATTAAAAGGACATGCAACCAAATCTTTCTCTTGTTCACTCCGGAATGCTCTAAACACTTCCCTGGTCTTTGGTTTCATGAGTTTCCAATAATACTGGTACATATTACCGGTCACATGTTTCAAATTTTCAGAAGCTCGTACAAGATTCGAAGAGAAGATGACATTTGTGGACAGTTGAACTATAAAAATAACCAGATTAGTGCTCAAAATGATGGCAACTGGTCGTGAATAATCGGCCGAAAAATTTGAATTATTCTGAAACACATAATAAAGAGCCGAATAGGCACAAGTGCAGATGAGAGAAAATCTGAATCCAATGTTGGTCACAACCAGATAGCCGAATAATTGGTCCGCTTTAGTGGTAAGTTCGCGTACTTGGTTGTAATGTGACCATATGGTAAGAATAGCATTTCCCGATGTAAAATGTCGTTGGTTTGATTCAAGTTCTTGACTAATTGTGAATAATGCGATACCAGAATGGTAATAAACAAAAGTAGGGATCATTTCTCCCATCAAAACGAAGAAAATGACCGTGAAATTGGTTAATAGTGAGACAAATACGAGAAAATGTGAACCGAATAAGCTTTTTAAATAGTGATTGCTCGTGTAAGAACGTGGTGAATGCGGATACAACAAGGTGGCCCCAGCAAGGCCAATCATAGTTAACAGGACCGAGGAAAATAGTAAACCATAAATTGCTCGGCGGTCATTTTTAATCCGGTGGTGCTGAGAAGGTAGATAGGTCTTTAAATTATCTTCCATCTTTCTGAATTTTTCGAAGAAATTCAAGCATTTTTCGCTTCGAAAGAGGAAAAAGAGTTTTACTTGGATAGTGATAGGAATGGCCGAAAACCAAATTATGCTCATGGTGATCTCGTTAATAGAACTCATTGCACGTATAGCGATCACCAGTTGGATCGATTGGTAAATGAACAATAAGAAGATCAAAGTAAAAGATATAGGAATCACGAACCATCGAAGGATATTAAATACTTTCGAGTACTTTGAATAAGTATCAACGGGTATGCACCAATCAAATAGAATTCCCGCGAAATGAGTAAACTTCCAGATTGGACGTAAAGATCTCGAGAGATATAAATCTTCATTCTTTATATCGAAGTAAATTGACGTATGTTGTTTCACAAACTCAGGCATCATATTGGTATAAAAACGTTGAGATGGACTTGCGGAGGGACACTGAAGAAGCGTAGTACTAATAACTATTAACAAGGTACTACAATGTATAATACTGATAACTTATTGTATTATGAAAATGACGGGCTCTATTTGTGAGTAAAGAACATTACATACTAATATCGTATAAGCAAGTTAATTTCGGAAAAGCCACTTCATTTAATTGCTTACGTATTCTTACAATATATATACTGAACATATATAGCGGAATCCTACATAAAGTATTAAATTGGTGAGTATAACAATAATGGCTCATCGATCTACTTTGGCGTAAGATACTATTCGTAGGATTTCCTTGATCAGAAACGGACTAAACATAAGCAACCCTTTTTCTCATTCCGTTACTTACATCGAGGCCAAAGCTTGTGTTTTTGTATTGGAAAAGTTTTCAGGACTAAGTGGGAACAGAATCATTTGTTACTCTACCCCCAGTGATGGGATGGTTATGAGCTAGAAATTTTACCATTTCGATACTACCCTAGTCGAAGGAAAGGGAACTTGAACCAAGCTCATTCAATTCCTTCTATAGATCAGAGTAAGACCAGTAAGACATACAAGTGTTTAACTAACATCATGCGACAAAGAATAAGGCGTTCAACAACTTTGATGCAGCTAGAGGGCCTGAAGTACAAGAAATATATCATCGCCCTAATATGTTCCACTGGTAAATATGAGAATACGGCAACTTTTCTATTTCTTTTTTGTGAACAATTTAATTAATTTTTTTTATGGCGACCTTCTTTTCTTCTTTTAGAGATTTGGACATGATCCAGAAAAGCGAATATTCGTAAATAAAAAAATCCCATTTCTTATGAAAGGACAGATAAACCCCTTCAGTGGAAAGAAACCAAATAGCTACATGACTTTATTTGTAATGGCCTATTCAATACTACTTTACAGTCCTTTTTTTTAATTTATGCGAATTAAGCGAATTATTTTGTTACTTTTTTTTTGAAATCATAAATTGGCAAATATCCAGTCTGTTACCCTTGTTTGACATTTAATTCTTAAAATATTGTGTGTATGTTGCTACATAATAAGTTATAATCTACACTTTCTACGCAGATGTTCAAATGAGTACTTTCAAATCACGAGTTTAATCAGCCTTGGACATTCACCTGATATTAATTTCATATTTTCAGAGTGGTAAAAGAGCATAAAAGTGCGATATTGCTTGATCAATTGTATTTATAGTAGCCAATTATACCACAACCTAACAGTTCATTTATAAATTTTCACATTACAATATTTCCTCGACTTTTTTGCTGCATCAGTGTTTTTAGAAAAGAATGGAGGAATCTTTTTCCAAGAGCCGTCCAGCAAAGTGAATGCAGCTAGGACAATTTGCCAAAACTCCTTTATCTAAATAGATTTGAATCTTGTCTCCTCTTTTAAGTCTCAACGTCGAATGAATCGCAACCGTAGAGAACATGGGCGCAGCTGAAGAATAAGTATAACCAATAAAAACGTTATTGTGACGTAATTGAATGACTAGTTGTTCCAAGTCTCCATTATCCAGACCAACAAAGTCAAAATGATAAATGCCTGATGTCGGGGCAGTGAAAACACCCGTCGTTGTATTCATCCCATGTTTTAGTGTTGAATTCAATTTGCTTGTAAAATATCGAAGCATTGTTGGACCCTTTAACTTACATAGCGAGTTGCTTCCTTGGGCGTAAAAATAGACTCCCTCGCCAGAGGGCGATGATTTCATTTCAACGTAACCCAGACGTTTCTCGGTCACTGTTAATTACATATTACATAGGTATTCAGAGACTGCATTAACGTAAATAATCAATTTAATATAATCTCTTACAATTGGGAACTCCAACTTTAGTTGATAAACTTGAAACGGGAGGCTGAAAGTCGCAGTAAACCGTCTGCATTTTAGTAGAATTACCATCTTTACTATTCTCTTTGACCAAATAAAAGCCGTTTAGAGTATGGCCGATGAGGTTGAGATCCGAGCAACTGGAAGGCATTTTGTGGGCCTGGTCTTCGTCTTTCCTTTCACGACGACTTATGAAATTAAATATATAGATAGATATATTATTATATCGAAGTTAGGTCTCGGGAATGTGTAAATATACCCGTTAAGCATATGAGCAGGAAAAAGACGAACAGGTCTCTTTTCCCGATGGTTAAATAATGGGTCAATATTGTCATTACTTTCATGATCGATGATATTAATATCATCATCATTACTCATTATTGGGGATTTCTCCAATAGCGTCTTCTCCAAAAAACGGACTCGATCTTCGTGATTTTCCAAATGATTTTCTAGCACTTTGATGGTGTGCTCTTGTTGAACACTTCTTTTCATAAGAAAGTGGAACTCTTGAACCGAAATAGTGTCTAAAAAACGAGTTTGTATGTTTGATTGAGTGAACATTGTGTTAAAGTGGACAGTCTAATGAATTATTGTGCATTTTCTAACATATAATATTATACCTTTAACCTGATTATTTGTTTGGTCTACTTCTGCTGCAGAATAAGGTTTTAAAGTCATCATAGTAGAATCAATAGTAGAATAAAGCACGAAGTCGCTTTATATCTTGGGGAAAAGAACCTCACAGATCTTGTCATCATGGCGCGGTTAGAGTGAATATTTTCTAGTGAAAAATAAAACCATTCAAAACACTTCTCCAATATATACAGGAAAGTCACTCTCGAGCGTAGCTTTTGAGTGTAGCTTTCTCATTGGTTGATGTATTTTTTTTTGTCTTTCTACATGTATGTAATATTAAAAGATTAAAAGAATCATATTATGCATCCTGACTAACTATTATAAAAATAATATTCTACACTTTATTTTCCTTTAAAAAACGTATAAATCAGTGTTTTATTTCTTTTTTTTTCAAATGAAAATTCGTTGCAACAACGAGCAAGTTATTGATACGGGAGGCACAACCCCAGCCAACAATCCATTTTATCCGGGACTTGGCTGGGAATGTGCACAACATATACTGCTTACAGCTTCACTGTAACTGGGGGGACTTAAGCCACGACGGCACGTGTTATTATTACTATCACGTTGCAGTTTACAATAATTCCTTTTTGTAAATGAAAGTACGCTGCGGCGTACTGCACTTACTAACTGTAACGTTGCATTTTCAATACTACTCACATTAACAGTGTTTGATATTTCATACTTACAGCTCATGTACTGTACAGTACGTAAACGATATCTTAGGAGGGTAAAAGAAAGAGAGTCCGATTGCTCAAAGGATTAGATTGAGAGGGGGGGGCATCCTTAAAATTTTTCATTCAAAGAAATCTGAAACGATGAATCGGTATTGATCATATTAATTTAAGGAATAAGTTGATCAGATGCCCCCGGAAGCCGGGAAAAGCTCAGTGGCGTGAATATATATTTCATAAAAAATACTATTTTTTTTTATTTTTCGTGAATAATTATTTTTGAATAAGCAAAGGGTTAAGGAACCCTACATAACATCAGACGATTTTAATAATAATAAATCAAAAAGAGAAATTATATCTGGACAACGTGCAAAATAACCTATAAGACTACTAGAAAAACGCCAATTAGACACTTCCCGAAGGGATTCTAGTCGGATGTGAAGACGAAGCCACTAGTACCGGTAGAGGAACCAGGTGGCAGCAGGGGTAAATCTTTCAACTTGGTTTTGCCAGTCGCGCCTGACCTTGCAGACGTTTGCCGTAACCCATAAGAGCCTGTAGGACCTACTGCACCCTGGTGGATTCTGAGCGCAGCAGAGCTACGGCTCACCGGATTCGATTCTGGAACAGGCCGGAGTGCTTACTGCTGTGTAAGCGAGGTATCGTTGTAAAAGCTGTAAATCTACTGATGCGTGCTCATTGTTTTGGTGCAGACGACGTCAAAGCCCGATTGCTCGATTCTGCCATGTGGGATATTTATTACTATTGTGTGCTTTAGCTGAGTCAATCAGTGAATTTGTTTAAAAATAAAACTTGCGTTATGGATGACGAAACTCGAGAAGCGATTCAGAGAGAAAAAGAAGAAAGGGAAGTGAGAGAACAAGAAAAAAGGAATAAAAGAAATGAGGCAGCTCGATTGAGGCGATCATTGAATCCCGGTGCTGGAACAGGGGCCATTGCATTAGATCTCTTAAATCGGAATAATGGATATTTAAGTTTACCTGAAGAATCTAGAGCTACAAAACAACGCAAAGTTTCCATTCAGAAGAACGAAGGCGATTATGAAATCTCTTTGCCCTGCACATTTGTTACTCAAAGCCCTATGGCAGTCCCTTCAACAGCTCGAGAGATTATGGAATCTTTTGGCAATCGTACTATACAATTCAGTATGTGTTTAAAAAATATTTATTAAAAGTGAGAGAAAAAAACAAGCAATTCTAAATTATATTTCTAATTTATAGGGAAAAATCTTTTGTCTGAGAGATTATCCAGGATTCAGGAGGAAGCTGACTCCGTACAAGCACAGTATGATTTGGAATGTAGCCAAGAGACTTCTTCAAATGAGGACAGAAAGAAAGACACTGGTTGGGCCACCAGTCAAAAGAAAATCGAAGAAGGTTTCAAAGAGAGTGAGGAGTTCTACACTAACGCTTTCACAGAGCAATTTGCTTTGTCATGGTTTACATCATGTGCATCATGCTCAGTAGTACCCAATGAATTGGGATCACGTCCTATACATTGCTGGACATGCAGAGAGAGCCTTTGTCCTGACTGTGACAGATTTTTCCACTCGAGACAACCCTTTCACGACCGTGAGCTGTTGGAAGAGTTTGAAGGACGAACCCTGCTTCCAGATCAGTTCCTTGATCAGTTCAGTCCAACCATTGTACAACAGAGTAATTATTTATACCTTCCCATTCCCACTCTTCATAGTAAGAATAAACAATTATATAATGTGCTGACCCGATAAATTTTTTACAGGTGTTTGTGTGCCTCTTTTTACGCCTGTCAAATGTGAAAATTGTAGAGAAATTGGATCAATCCGGAAGGTTGCTAGCTCTACTGACGTCACTGTATTGATGCAAAATGGTATTTTAAGATTGAAAATTTTTAATTTTCATCATGGCATAATTCTTCAATGATTCAGGTCGATTTGATGTCAAGAAAACCTCGTTTTATTGTAGTTCATGCAAAGCGATTAACGAAGCATCCAACGATGTTTACATCAAATCTAGATTTTTCCCTGCAACGACGGAGTCAACAAACTTCTTTGTCTCATTTGAAGTTCTTAACCACTGGCATCACTACCAACATTTGAATCGCTCTGTTTCGTTACGGAAATATATCGAAACTTACGAGCTAATTTCACCTGACATGGGCAGTGCCACTTTATCCACAGGGCAAAATGGGCACTGCCCAGGGGCCCAAGAAAATGAGGGGCCCTGGCCGGCCGGAACGGCCGGACAAAAAAAATCCAAAATTTTGAGCAGTTGAAAGACGAATATCTGAAGCTGAGTACGAAATAAGGGGACCAGAATTGAGGCCAGAATCACACAGTTTAACTATTGTAGGCTACTTAACCTAAGGGCCCGTCAACCAACGGACTTTTCTGAATGCTTTGAAGAAAAGTTGACTATAGGCTGATTCTGCATTTGAGTATTGTTGCAATAAGCATTGCAAGTATAATTATTATCTGCATCTCGGGCCTTTATCCATTGCAATATATAGTTGATTTATTTTTGGCCCGAACATACTCCTGAAAAAAAAATTACGGGGCCTTTGTGTTGTGATTTGTGTAAAGGATCAAAGGAAAGTGGTACTAACTACTTACTCGCCGGACTGGACAACAATGCTGCGTGTAGCTTGCTTCGAGATGATAAACAAAGCTTAGATTCTATTTCCACCTTCTTCTCCCATTCCAATTTTGTCAACAATTTTAAATAAGGTAGATCGTGTTTCAAAAGAGGGTGACCAAGGAAGCCATGTCTAGACTCCCTTTCAGTTAGATGATGAACAGAATAATGGCTCAATAGTTATCTTAAAAGCTATACAATATCAGTCAATTTTCATTTACCTGAAGTTTTATTACTGCTTTACTTCTTTGTGCGACAATATATGATTGCGGTTAATATTTCGACTAAAACCGTGGACCAAATTTATGAGAATTTCTCGTCATCGGCCGGGGGTATATTAGACTGTCAAACTATATGGCAAAATAAAAAAATAGAAATGCGCTTTCAAATTAGAAATAATCCGATATTTTTATCTGGTTTATAATGACAAATACGAGAAATAAAGGAATACTTAAAAACTATTTTTATGTTAGTGAGTCTTTGATTGCATAAAAAGGTGAGGAGTTGGCTTTTTGTCGCTAAATCTCTTGCGAGTTTCTATTCGGGTTTCTGTATCGTCCCGTATAATATGCGGGGATGGGTAGATGGTTTAGCATTGAAACTCATGAGATTATTTGCCAATGCTCGATAGACACTTACGGGGTCGTGTTTGTCCCAAAGTGGCCCCTAGGCAGCAGAAGCCAATTTGCCTATTTGTCGTATTTCTAATCCAAAAATTTATTTTTTTCGCGACCAAAATGGTCATTTTTTTAAGGGTAGCTGCTTCGATGAGTCATGGGTAAACGAAGCCCTGGAAATTTTACTTGTTGAATGCTACATAGTTTGACATTTTATTTCCGATTAGTTTTCCTCGACATCCCAGAAAGTCACTATAAAATTTTATTTTAATGACTAGCAGAACGAAGGTAATGACCGCGTGAGTTAAGTCCTCTGACTAGTCATCCGCGATTGGTCGATTATAGCAGTGAATAAGTAAGAGGAAAACCAAATAAATTCAACTTTCTTAAAAGTGGATTCTAAAAAAGTTTTTATACTGAAACAACTTCTTCAACAACTTTAACGCGATATAAGGAAGCAGTCTGCCATGTCCCCGTAGGTGCTGATCCTTTTTGATGGTCCTTTTATTTGTCATTCCTCCAAAAACCTTTGCAGAAATTAGAACCGATTAAGGGGTGGCATTTTGGGCGCACTTTCTGGGCAGTTATAGGTGATAGGGGATAGGGGCCCAGAATTCGAAAAAAATGTCATTTGCCCAGGGGCCCATTTTTCCTAAAAACGGCACTGGACATGGGTCGGGTAATTATAATTATTCTTTTGAATATAATATTGTAAGACGCGTTTACCTTTAAATTAAATTAAATTATTTACTATTACAGGTGGTCAAGATCAATCGTCCACATTTCACGATGGCAAGCAGGCAGTATGAACACTTACTTCACAGAATTTCTAAGAAACTTCTGCTGAAGAAATTCCTATCATGCTTGTCGTGTGGACCAAAACCTTTAGCTATTCATTTTGACGGGCTCTTTAAATTACCTCGTTGGGATAATCCTAAACAGTAATCTTTATTTCTTTATCTTTATTTCCGAATTTCATAAGTTCTAAATTTTCCAATTAAAAAATTTACAGATTTCAATCACAATCTCTGTTTGGGAATGATGTAATTCAGTTCGATGAGGACCGTAGGGCTCACGAAGCCAAAATAAACACGCTCAAAAAAGGCTCAGTTAGTAGCTCGGCTCTGTTGTTAATTTTGAATCTTCGCTCAAGAAGCTTTTAACTAATTAACCCTTGTTATTATACTTGAAGACAGTCAAAGCTAGTTGCGGGCCTTCAACGTACGCTGCCGGAAAAGAAGACGGGAAGAAGAGGAAAAATCTGGCCATTACCGGGGTAATATTAGCATCTTGCCGCCATGGAGTGGAACTTGGGGCGACCAATTTAGATAAAGGAGAAAACTACCGAGCTGTTCATTTCCTGCACGAAAAACTTCCGAGTGACATCATGTGCCAGGACATTGTTTGCCACTATTGGAAATTTGCAGAAGATATCGACAAGCTTTTTCCAGAGTTTAGATCGGTTACTAAGGAATGCACTACTTTTCTGTCTCGTTGGCACGGAAAGACACATTCTATTGAATGCCAGGTATTACTGTATATTATATTTATCCAATTTATTCCCTTTTTCAAACATTATATTTGGTATTTATATTAGATCCAGTATCTTGGTCATTTTGTTGACGGAGCTGGTGCAACTCTTGGAGAAGAGCAAGAACAAGCGAATGCGTATTTCTCTCCTTTAGGGCTACGAACGAAGCGAATGAACGACGCAAGTAATATATCAGAGAAACTATTTTTAATTGCCCCGTCTGAGAGAGCCCTGTTTTACAATTTATCTTTATTTATAGCTCGAAGAGACGTAGTCTCTTCTCATGTGTGTTATTACAATGCATCTAAAAACTTCAAAATGGATTCTACTTTGCAGAAACGAATTATTGTCGTAAGGAAATTATCTTACGTAATTTATTTCAAGATTATGATAATATATGCTCTATTTTTCTTACAAGGCACTGAAGAAGTCTGAATGTTATGAAAAGGCATTGGAGAGTTTGCTGAAATCTAATGGGACTCATAAATGGGATTTGCCGAAAGTTTATGAACGCCTTAAAAAATTTGGAGCTTTCCTAAAGGGTAATTACCTTTTAATAATTAATCATAATTTTTCACATTGAATGATTCCGTCTTTTGTTTTTATCCATAGACAAAAAGAAAAGCGATGACCAGCCTTTAAAAAAGGAAAGGTATGAATTAGAAAGTGCTTCTTTTCTACTGAAAAGGCTAAAATCACGAATCCAACTTGCAGCTGGTAAAGGAATTCATTTTCTATTAAAAAACTTAAAAATTGTTTGTTAAAAAAAATCCTTATTCATCCAGTTACTGCAAAAGAGCGTACTAAGATCAGAATTTCAATGAGGAAAGCTCGGACAAAGTGCAACGACCTGTTGGACTTTCTCAATCAAGAAATTCCTGATTTGAAACTGTGTGCACAGAAAAGAATTAATGAAGGTAAACCGCTTGCGGGCGACGATGAACTCATCAATTGGGATGTTATAACAGAGGAAAATATAGAAGATGGTATTTTTCCATGGCAAGAATTTGGAAGTATGTATAGCCTAATTTGATGAATTCCAGTAGATTATTTTCTAAATAAATAACATTGTTAGGTTCAATTCGAGAGGATTTTGAATTAGTGAACGTCTGGATGCTATCATTAAGATTTAAAGAGGAAATAGGCATAACGTTGAAGGAAATGGCCGATTTTCTTGCGGCCTTGTGTTGCCAGAATGAGCAACTTTGCCTCATGGCAGAAAATTTGAAAAAAACGGCCGTTAAAGTGAGTGTTATACTTTTTAAACAATTAGGATACACGCCCTAACATATCTATACTTTTAGGATTCCCCCCAAGTTCCAGATAAATCAAATGTCGCGGCTGGAAGACAGTGGTCAGAATCCTATGTGGACAGAGGAAGTGCAGTGATCGTGACTAAAGAAATAAAGAAAATCCGGTCAAGGATCTTGCAAGCAAAACAAAAATTTCAGGATTTCGTCGAAATTGAAAACCCTGCAGCCGATTCACTTGAAAATCGACTTGAAATGCTTGATTCGTCCTCAGATGAAGATTACGGATCTGATTCTGGCGATGATCTCTCATACGATGAAGAGAATTAAAGAGGAATTATCTTGATTCAAAAGTGCATTTTTCTTTCTCTATTTTTATCGGATTCTGTAATTTTGTCATCACAATAAATTGTATGTTGTGTGGAATCTTCTCGTACGTTTCATTTATTTTAAGAAAAATTTAGATAGCATGCAGATCATTTAAAAACTGAGTTATCACTTATCAAGAGATGGAAACAAGGAAAAATAATAATTTCCCTATTTCAAAACGAATCTACAAATTCTATTGGCTAATAGGGGTCACGTGATTTTTTGTTTACTATATTTAGACATTTAAAGTCTGAAATCGTTTAACAAAATCACCCATTTAAGAAGTAATTTACACAAATTTGTGATGCTAACTTGATTTACATTTTTGCCGGGGTCTATGGGCTTTCTAATGATACTAAAAGATATTCAAATGAATGTCGAAACAAATAATTCAGGGCGATTTTGAGTGCTCATTTTTCTGAAATAACCCTTTTTGACAGATACTACTCTCTCTTTAAGTTGCTTTTTCACAGCTTTCTCATTACCAAAAAATCATGTCCAACATATAAGGTTATGCTCTGAATGATAAGCTTTCTTCTGATATGAAACAAAATTTAAAATTTGAACATTATTAAGTAGAACGGATAAATCAAACTTTAGCATTTTGACAGTTTGAAGAGTCAAAAACAAGCCACGCCCACTTATATTTTTTTTCTTTTCTAGAGTTTCAAAGCTCATAATAAAAATCTGAATCCAGATTCGAATTCTCCTTGAAATTCTCCATAAGAACTATTTTTAAGAAATTTTTACAGAAAAAAAATAACTCTTTCTAAATTTCCATTCATAAATTTTTCAGCCATTAATGGTCAGTAGCTCTCTATAAGCGTCTAGTCGATTCCTTCGATCAAAATATGTTATTTCAATATTTTAAAATATGAAAATAAAACCAGTCTGAAAGTAGGTTTATTCATCACAACAGTCTTTCAATATTCTAGAAATTGAAAGAAACGGATTCGAAAATGAATTCATATCTTCCGGTGCGGATCACGAACATAACGCTTTCAATGGTGTCTTATGTGATTCAAATTCGTTTCGACGGTTGAATAAAAAAAAGTCATCAAATGGAATCTCATTATTTAAAAATCTGTTTTATAAATAACTTTTCAAGTACAACTTTTTACAACGATTCTGTTGGCGCTAATGTCATGCTAGTAGCTAAAATTTTTATCGAGATATTTCATGTTAGCGTTTTCTTTGAATTTTCGAAAATTGCTTATTACAGACTTATTTGTGGCCCAAATTTAAAAACAAAACTTTACTCAGTTACGTCTTAAGGTTACGATTATGAAATCCTGCTTTAAATTTTATTTTTTTTCCAGTCCGCACTTCATATGGCGCATCATATGGCGTCTATAACGATCATAAAAGCGTTTCACCTTAACAATCGAATTTATCCTTCAAGCGCTATGTATTGCTGATATGATTTAAATAAAATAACTGATCAAGTACTATTTTTAACGCCGATTCTGATAGTGTCAATATCACGTTGGTAGCTACAGCGGCTGTTGAGAAAAATCCTTTTAGCGTTTTCTTTGAATCATGGAAAATTCGCTTAAAGATCCTCTTACGTAATGAAAATTAAAAAATAAAGATATGAAAAGATGCGTCATGATGTCACGATTGTGAAACCCTGTTATACCAAAAAAAATTTCGGTCGACATTATCGGCTTGTTAGCGAGCACAGCGAATATTAATCGGCTTCTGTGCCACCATCGTGGAGCGAAATTTTCTTCTAGAATTGTATATTTTGAATTACGATGGTTAATTCATAATTGAGATAATAAATAATGGGGATCTAGACTACATAATTAGTTATCACTAATTTATTTAGTAGGCGGCGGTGAATGAGCAGCGGACATGCCTTTTGCAGCAGCAGCAACGGCGCAGCAGCAGCGTAATGATACAAAGATTTATATTACACCAGACATTATGAGGAATTGCTCAAAGCCAAAATTATGTTGATGACTTTAAAAGCAACCGATTTTACTGAGAGGAAATATTGCTTAGTTACGGGAACGTCTTAAATGTAACGACACGCAGCAGCAGCGGGCATGCCTCACAGCGGGCCGCGGGCGCGCCTCAGCCTCACAGGCCTCAGTCCAGAAGCTCAGTGATCGCAAACAAAAAGATTCTGTCGACACCTCCGTCGGCCTAGACGGCATTCAGATTGTTGTGTCACAGGCACATTCTCCTTCTTATTTTCCTCTTTGATTAGCTAATTAAATTTGGATTCGCGCATATTGAAATGATGATAAAAGACATCTTTTTTTATTTACGCCAAATAGTAGTAGAGTCGAATATCAACCTATCATTTTGATTTGCTCAAATAAGAGACATTTTAAGAATTCTTCATCTCTTGTTTATTTCAGCGAAATATTTCAGTTTTATTTTAACGGAACGATCAAGGTTGTACATTACACCACACATTATGAGGACTGCGCCAAGCCAAAATTCTGTTTATGACTTGAAAAGCCACCGTTTTTACTGAGAGGAAATATTGCTTGGTTATGAGAACGTTTTAAGTGTAACGACATTTCTCCAACATAAACATGACAATTTAAATTGCACACTTTCAACGGTAGTTTTTTTCTGTGGTGACCTGAAGAGCCACCGAATTTACTGAGAGAAAATGGTAGTGCTTGGTTAGGGGACTGCACAGCCGCAAAAAATTGGTAAAAAAGTCTGGAAAGTGCTGAAATTTCAGACTTTCAGTACCATTTTGGTGCTTAAAATTAATTTCAGTACCAGTTTGGTGCTGAAAATCTGAGTTTTAAGTACTTTCCGGACTTTTGAAGCACTTTTTTGCCGCTGTGCAGGTGTGTGTAACGACATTTTTCCAAATGAACACAAATTTACATTGCGCACTTTCAAAGTAGTTTTTTTCTCTGTCGATCGACTAAAAGTTACGAGATCCAGTGAGCGAGACATTGTGCAGCATCCATTGGATCCACTTCACCATTTGGTTACTTTAGTTCCCGTAACAACCACTTCCTTGATAAAGCATTGCTATAAAATAAAGCATTTTTAATTATTGAATTATTATTAAGATAACAATAAACTTGCCTGTAGCTTTTTTTTCTTTTGACCAGGGACATTCAACTTAAGAAATTTCCCAGGCGCTAAATAACTTAGATCGAATTGATCGTACGTCTAAAAGCAATAAATAATAAGTGAATTACATGTTTTATAAGTGCTCAGTGAAGCCAAATATTCGCATACCATGTTGAATAAGGCACCATCTTCAGACTTCCATGTCACCTCCCACGGAATTGAAGTTGTGGAGCCGGCCTGGGCCGATTGAATAGGTAAAGCCGGTGGAGAAGATCGAACAACGCTGGGGACTTGCAAGGGTGAAGAGCCGTCCAGAGTGTCCGATGGACGCAGTTTACCCTTGCCCAGGTCTTTTTTCTTGGTAGAAACTTTGCGAGGCGGTGCAGCTGATGTTACCAATTTCATAGCGCTGAAATCAGATGTTTTCGGTATTGTTGTAGCTAAGCCGACACCAATATCCGAGAGAATAGTTTCAGGTGCTGAGCGAGACTGAGAAGAGATGGGAACTGGCGGTACTGTGGAGCCGCTTTGGGCCGATTGAATAGGTAAAGCCGGTGAGGAAGATTGAGAAACGCTGGGAACTTGTGAGGATGCATAGCCGGCCAGAGTGCCGGACGAATGCAGTTTACCTTTGCCCTCGTTGTTTCTCGTAGTAGAAACTTTGTGAGTCGGTGCAGCTGATGTTACCAATTTCTTAACGCCGAAAGCAGATGTTTTCGGTGTTGTAACTAAGCCGGCCCGAGTAGCCGAAGGCATTCTTCTAGCCGGTAAGGGAGAATGAGCAGCAATGAGAACAGGTGAGGCTGTCAAGCCGGCAAGATTATCCGATGGAACGAATGTACCCAGTGGGGGAAATTGAGCAGCGGCAGGCACTGGCGCGGTTACAGGGCCAGCCAGAGAAACCGAGGGAATGAGTGCAGCCGGTGAGGAAGATTCAGCAGCGATCGAAACTGACAAAGCTGCAGATACTGCCAAATTATTCGTTGGAACGGATGTAGCCGGTGACGGTGAGAGATAATCAACATTAGTGAAAACTGATGAGGCTGAGCTTGTCCGCTGAACTGAAATGAAGGATTCACAAGGCAAGGGAGACTGAACAGGAGTAGGAAACATGGCATCCGGTGGCGATGTTTCGCTCAGTAACTGCGACAATTGCTCTTCATTATTTGGGACGTTTCCCTCAGCCCTGTCTCTATGGTCTCCTTTTTCATATTGAGTCTCATTGGCAGCTATAATTTAAAAAAAGTAAAGTTAATGTGGATAGCCTGTATAAGGCAATCTTTATATGTGAAAGAGAGAAAGGAAACTTTACTTTGTAAATCATCATGAACGATGATCTCCTTGGAGTTTGCTAACGGAGTTTCTTTTTCTTTTTGTATCTTCTTGTCACCACCACCTAGCCGAGCATCTGTGATTGAAATATGTATAATGTTAGAAATATAGAATATCGTATGAAATTTTTTAACGATTATATAATAACAAAAGAAAATACTTAATGATTTCGCAGCACACACTTCGAAAAATTCTGTGCTGAATTTTGAACGTGCGTCAAGGAAGCTACGGGCAAATCCCTTTTTCGGGAACGTTCTGGCCCGTGTAGTGGATTTAACTTTGTTGGGAAAATGGAGGTGGAGAATCGCCACACCACCATACCTTTTTCCACACAAAATGTTGAGCTATAAAAGAAGAGAAAATTTAATAAATAATATTATAAATGAGACACATATAAAATAGATAAAGAATGATGAGAGCTTACTCTCTTGTATATCTCTCCCTTCAATCGTCTCTTTGAAGATTCACTCTGAGGGGGTTTTCGTCTCTCACCTTTCTTCTTGCTGCGGTTTGCAGCATATTTCTTTGGTAAGGAAATATGAATAAAATTGTAGATTCAACAATAAAAGTTTTAAATTATTAAATTACCTTCATCTCATCATATTTCAATTCAGATTTCCACAATTCTGCTTTCTTGTTGGCGTCTAGTTCTTCTTCGGCTTTTTCACTTGAATCTAAACCCAGTGCGTCCATTTCTTCTGAGGCACTGTCACTATCATCTTCTTCTGAAGAACTGTCGTGATCATTTTCTATTTCCATTTCTTTTAAAACCTTTTATAATAAGTAAGACTGTTTTAAAATATGTTTTCGGTTTCACTTGACTAACATTACAATAATGACATGTGGTCGTCTTTATCGAAGTTTGCAAAAAATGTCGTCTGCAGTAGAAAAAATTTCAGCTTACTTAAAAACAAATAAATTTCGCGGAACATTCGGCGTGCCCAAAATATGTCTCCGAGCCTTGACTCAAATTTACTTATTTTTTTAATAATTTTAATGAATTTTAATATTAAAGGATATTCAATTAAAATCGGATTTTAGCTATTTTTATTTATTGATTTTCAATTCGAATGAGGGTTTTAAAGTGAATCTATTCACTTTCATAGATATTTCCGTGGCTTGTATAGAATATATTCAAATATATGTGATTGAATATAATCTTCACAATTCAAATTCACTAGAAATTGTATTTATATTTATTCGAATGTTCAATTACGAACTATTAATTTATTTGAATAAGAATTGTGTCAGAGCTCTATGCCCGTTGCCGAAGCACTCCGGCCTGGTCCAGAATCGAATTCGGTGAGCCGTAGCTCTGCTGCGCTCAGAATCCACCAGGGTGCAGTAGGTCCTACAGGCTCTTATGGGTTACGGCAAACGTCTGCAAGGTCAGGCGCGACTGGCAAAACCAAGTTGAAATCTTTTACGCCTGGAGGCTCTAGTACCAGGAGGCTATCCAGGTGGCAGCATTTTAAATGCTGCATTTCGCATTTACTGCGAAACACGTTAAGGTAAGTTCACACTTGCAATGTCTTAAAGAAAAAATCTTAAAACGATCTTATAGTTGATTCAACCAAAAATTCTCTATAACGCGTCATTATAGGCCTAAAATAGCACCGTTTGCCAATGTGAATGCTCTTATTTTTTTGTGTATTTTACGTGTAGCTAGTAATATTGTAGCACTACCTGAGGATATCACCCTCGGTGCCCCACCTTCCTCCCTCCCTTCTATTGGCTCCCACGCACCCTCACATCACGTGACAAAATCTAGTCATTTCATTGGGTTAATTAATTTCAATGCCTTATTTCCTTAACTTAAAAAGGGTCCGGAGCCTTTTTAACGTAGGAGCTGTTATAGAAGGAAATGTGACTTATTCGGTGTCTTAACGACTAATAAGATGAATAACGAAATAAGAGCATTCACACTAGCTTTCGAAAAAGTATGTTAGTTTGGTCTTATAACATGAATGAGACCTTATAACGCTATTAAACCGCTAAGTGTGTATTCTACTTTAGATTTTTAAAACGAAATGGGGATGGATCTAATCATCTGGTTACGTTTCTTGCTTTACTTAAACATACAGAGCAGTAGACTATAGTTTACATTTCTCTAAGATAATGCAAAGAAAATATAGATGTACTGTAGAAAGAAAAGAATGCACCAAAAAGGGGGAAATAGGATATAATAAAGTATATTTATATATAAATCTGATTTATATTATATTTGTAATTATTTTACCTTCCAGTTTATATAATATTTACGTTCGGTATTAAGAAGTAATTTTTCGCAGCATATACTTGTCATTCTCCAAAAATAATCTTGAACATTGATTTTGCTGTATTATATTTTATATTGTTGTTTACATTCGTAGTTCTTTTAAGTTCGAGAAAGGCGAACTGGAAAGGGGGAAATTGAATCCTGAATCATTTCTTGTTTTAAGATTACATCTAAATGGGTAAAATTAGTTTATAGCTTTGTTTGTAGAGTTTGAGTTAGGGCCCTACCTATACATTATGTATAGGTAATTTAAGTACACTCCTAAGACTTATGAGAGTCTTGAGTGTGTTTTCCTATATTTCCTCTTCGTTTTGAACATTTTCTATTCATAAATGATGGAGAAACAGATATTATGCAGAGGTCAATAATAATCATTAATAATCATTGCGTCTATAGATTGTAGACTTGAATAGAATATAACTTGAGAATAGCTGTATCTAGACAGATTAGCATGTGTATAGTTGGGATTCAATATAGAGGAGAGCTGTTAATTTACTTTTTTCAAAGGTTAAAATGAATTTTCCTAAAATCAGCAACAGATAAACTTGATCGTTTGACACCTATATGATCTTATTTTTAAATGCACAAGTAGATGCCGATGGTGCGCCTTTTTTCGATTGAAAGTTTTTTATATTGAATGGTTGTAAGATATTAAAGCGAGCGCTTCCGAGCGCTTCTGCTCGCGGTTTATATGTAGTATAATTTAGATTTTACTGGAGTTAATGTAAATGAGAATTAATGGATTTCGATTAATTTAAGTTGATCAGGGATTAGAGATTGGAAAGGGTAAAAGACTGATGCCCTTCTATTTTCCCTTATTTGTCAAATGGAGACATCGAGATATGGCTGATAAAGAAGAATGGCAATTGTCATTCAGTTTTTTTTGTGTGTCTGACTCTAATTAATACAAAGCGTTTTTATGATATGATTGATGCGGATTAATATATTTTTTATTGTCTTTTAGCTGATAGACAGAAGAATTCTGTTTCAGTAATCGTCTAATCGATATGACATTATATGATTAAAATATTGTCATAATACGATGCCAAAATTATATTATATGTTATAAAAAGAATGTGAGATATTATTCCGTTGTGATAAAGAAATTAGATTAATTATTTTCAATTTTAGTACTGTAATTTATATAATGGGTTTTTTTTTGCAAGATCTGTGTTATTGATCCAGTATTTGGATTTCTCCATTTATTTACCTCATATTATTCAGATACAAAAGCCAAATGCCTATTAGCCTATATAATTTACATATATTGTGCTCATCGATATTTTATGGATCGCATGACATTTCAGGTTAAAAATAATAAAGCATTTTAAAGTAATAGAGGCGTAGCTGTAACCAATGCAGTCTAATGTAAGATAAAAAAGTGAATAAAAGTTCATGAATATTTCATCATTCTATCCAGGGAATAGTGATTCTATCTATATTTGACGGAAAATTTGTCGGCTAATTAACCGAACAATTTCCGGTTACTCATAGGTAAATTTTGAAGTGGAAAGACACGAGAGACTTGAATTCTACAATATTTTGGATTACGAGATGGTTCTGTATAGCAAGTTCATTTAGTGCCATCAGTGGTAATCTAGCCTTTATCAATGATGAAAGAGAATAATATCCCTTTGGGAATCCCGCACCGAAAACGGTGCAACTTAAGAAAAAGTGGTCTCCTGTGACCTTATTGCGAGCCAGCGGAGTTTTTTCGATTATCTACAAGTACCGTACATTTTCAAAGAGAAGGACTCTCATACCACATCAATCCCAGCAACTATTAACTCAAGTATCTCAAGTTATGCCAGACAGTGGTCTGCCAATGGTAGCGCCGTACATTCCAGACGACTCCAACCAGATCGAGGAAGACTACGAGGGAGACGAAATTCAAGTTGAGACGGAGGACGAGTCCGACGAGGATTTCTATCACGAGCCTTTCTATGAGCCTGTTCGTCGCAGTTTATCAGCTGAACAGATGGATTTGATTCCGAAAGTGACAATCAAAAATGAAATGGTGCAAGAAGAAGGACTTAAAACTTATTGTTCCATCTGCACAGAGGATTTCGTTGCTAACGAAGTGGTAAATCAATTGGGTTGTAGTCATAGGTTCCATATGCCATGTCTAAAGCAATGGCTCCTGATTCAACGGACCTGCCCCAACTGCCGACAGTGGATTTGTTTGTGTTTTTGTAATTTTGTAAATGAATAAAAAATTCTGACTATTTATTTCCTCCTCCACGACTCTAAATCGTTCTCAAAATCTAAATCTAAAAATGTTTTCAATAGTATTACATTTTACTTTGGAATTCCATGAACGAAAAGATTAGTGTCAAAAACCTGTACAATACAATATTTCTCACTCCATATAGAAACTAAGATAGTAAAGCAGAGCTTTTCAGCTCGCCTTATAGATAGAGTAATCAAGCGTAGCTGCATTATAGACATCATGATGGCTAGGTAATTTATTTTAACCAATGATTGCAAATAAGGTTGCATCTTCTTAATGCATATATAAAAGTTTGTGGCTGGCTTTTTGGAAGAGAAAAAACAGTCCCTACATCGAAAAGGTGTATCTGCATTTTTATTATTTTCGGGCGCAAACAGAAACGGTCAAGGAAAAAACAGTCCCTACATACAGTGGGTACCAGAATTATTTGAACACCCTGACCCGCCGCCGTGTTATCTTATGGCGAATAGTGTCGCGCGCCGACGGGTTTTTCTCCCTGGAAAATTGATGTAGAATTTTTTAATTATTTTTCCTCTATAGATCTTTGAACAGGCTACATTTTCTTCAGTCTATTGCTGTAGCCATTTTGCTTTCTTAAGCAGTTATTGAAGCGTCCACAATTATTTGAACACCCCCGTCGGTCCCTGTACTTTCTTATGGGAAATGGCCTCGGGGCCATTTTTTGAAAAATTAATTAAAAATCAAGTACTGCTTTGATTACAACCAGACTTCAAAGAATAGCAAATAATATAAACTATGCGAGTTTCTCTTTCATTAAATAAGTAGCCAGTCGGGTGTGGAAATATGAATAAAACTAGTTACCAAACTAGTAGGCACTAATATTTGAAGAATCACTTTTGTAAATGGATGTAAGACATAATCAAGATCTTTCAAATGACTTAAACTGAAATGAAAGATAAGCTATTCTCAAGCTATTCTACGTAGTCTACTATATTTTATTTCATTATACAAAAAACTATACTGACACTACACAAAAATTTCGGGTGGGCTGTGATTTTTTCAAAAAGTATACTATTTTTAAATATATTTTGTGTGTTTTAGTGTGGTTGTTATACAAAAGGGATAAAATGATAAGTAGTAGGTACAAAATATATAACAACAACATACAAACACAAATAACTCTAAATATATATTGTTGCTTGTTAAAGTTTTGACTAATTGCATAGTTGCTCTATTCTCTATGATGACGAATTAAAAAAAAATTTCTATTTTAAAAAACTGTTTAGAGTTATCTAGAAAATTGATTTTAAACTTGAAACTCGTCTTATTCATATAATTTTCATTTAAACGAATCAGTTTAATTTCTTGGTTTTTTTTTATAGAAGCTATAAGTATGCGACATGTGTCATTGTGTCAGATCAGCATCTGACATTTTTAATTTCAAAATAAACATGAGCAGCCACCAATAATTATTATCTACGATAGGGGTAAATTTTGAAATTTAATACAGGTTTATGACTGGGAATAAATAAAATAGAAAGAAATTTTGATCACCCGCGGAAAAAATGTTTAATTGGTTTATGCATTTAGGGCTTATAGAACTATAAAATATATTTATTTAGAGGTTTTACTAAAATGTCTCTAAGGTTTTACTAAAAAGAGCTATATTTTCTAGTTATATATGGTGTTCAATAGTCAATGTTAAATTCTTATTATATTCAATCTTAATTAATATGATAATGAATTATCTTCGGGCACGTATTGAATCCAAAAACCTTGTCAACATTTAATATTACGGTGGCATTTTATGAAAAAAGGAGCCTTAATATAATTGTCAATAATTCCAAAAAATAATATAGACCAATTAGTTCAACACTGTATTAATAATAACAAGCATGTCTTATAACAGCAATATTTACTCGCCAGTTCTTCCATTCCCATTCACGAGTCAAATTAGATTTACCCAATATTTGTACAACTTAGGCTTCTTTAAATAAATCGTTATATTAATTGCTTTAAAAATTATGAATGATGCAGAAATGATGGATGCATTATCTAAATGTATTATAGGCAATAATAATGGTTCTATCAATTGTATACATATAATTTCTAAGTATATATATATATATTTGAAAATACATATTTTATCATCTCAGAAAAGGTTAAATTTCGATTGCTTTTCAGTTGGATACTGACTGGTAAAAAAACAGTAGGTAAATTACCAATAGGTAGCCAACCATTTTCCACTAGGGAAATAGCTATGAACGCGCAACGGCAAATTACCAACAGAGAACTGCTGTTTGCCTACGTGTTTTCTGCAACAGGTTAAAAACCTTTAAGCAGCACTTATGTAACCAATAAGGTTTTCGACTGTTGCCTCATATCCAACTGGCTACATACAGGCGAAGGCTAAATACAGCCCATATTTTCGTAAGGGAAGAAAACTGTTTTTCATTACAGCTTTGAAATTATTATTTCAATAGCAAGAATTGTAGTTTGCTGTGTCGCTTGGATTAGAGCTTAAACAAAAGATCTACACCAAACACCTTTCCATAAAATATAAAAATTCTGTATTCGAACTTGTGTGTTCATCCTCAGTACAAATTTACTGAATAATATAAAATGTATAGTTTTATGATTATCGTGTACCGGCTAGAGTTTGCCGGTTCATTTCTGAATGAAGCGTTTGTTTTCCACAACTAGGCCTACATATGAAATATCAATACATCTCGCGCATATTTTAGTTGTAAATACAGTTCGATACTTTGAATGAATTTGAACCAAATATTATTTTTTTACAATTTAAAATTCGTGTTTTATGTAATTTATTTTCAATGATTTCTTTCATGATTTAAAAAAATGTTTTTTTTAAATATGAATGCGTTCGTTTTCACATTGAATTTGGCAAACACCATCGTATACGGCTCGAGCTGCGAGGTGTCACCATAGCAGTCACCGTACAAGGTTTTATTTTTTTCTGGATTTTAAAGTTGATTAAGTGGTTCAAGAAACTAATTATAGGATTTAGTGATTTTTAAATCCACAAGTTTTATAATGGTTAAGAATAATAATGCACGAAAATACCGCGTTTCATTTCGGTTAAAAAACGATTGAGCTATGAAGTCCCTTTTCCAATAAAACAAGATCATGAATTATCAGCCTTCGGGCATTAGCTTGACAGTGATTTCAAAAGGACATATAAACTCTTATTAATACCTTTTAAATTATTAATGCTTAGATTTATAATTTTTCGACACGTATTGTATAAATCATTGATCAACTATCGATTGATTATATATAAAATAATTCTGATTGATCTGGAATTCCCTATTAGTCTTAGTTTTAGATTTTCGTAACTGCAAAGGTATCAGCATTTAAGGCAACATTTTTTAAATAGCCTGCTGATATACGTAGTAATAACGTAGGGAATAAAAGTGTTCCCGCCAAGCGACTGCGACCTTGGCGAGGGACCCCTCCCTCGGCAAGTGGAGCAGGAGTTGCCCGATAGCGACTTTTAATTTATTCAGTAATTTCAGTCATGAGAAATTTTAATTGTGCGCTTACTTTTTTTTATATCGTTTCAAATTTATAATGACCTGTAATAATATGGCTTATAAAAATCTCTGAAATCAATAATTTTGTTTGTAGGAAAACCCTAACATCTATTTGCAAAGAGTAGGACTGTTCTTAGACAGAGAGTAATACTTTATACAAAAAACATAAATGCAAAAATTTATTGTCTCTTATAATATACCAACTTATTGTGACTATACTTTTGAGAATGAAACGTTTTTTTACCTAATAACACTGTCTAAATACATGTGGTTATAAAATATATATGATTGATTTTTTCTTGTATTTAATGAATGTGGCTAATATTTTATAACCTGACTGCAGCAAATATCAATATGTTTCCTTGGTACATCGTCACCATCCAATAGGTCCATTGCATTCGTATAACCAGTGTGGCGCTTCCGCACCAGAGGGGAGATGGCAACGGTGTCCGAGCAGACGAACAACAGCGAGGGGGAGAGGGCAGCAGCGTGGTGATCCAGAGAACACATTATTCATTGAACGCAATCGTGAAATTTTGTATAATCTATCTGCTATCTTCTTGCTCTGGAATAAAATAATTGAATCAAGGCTAACAGTGTCCCACAACCAGTGTGGGTGGTTTCGGAAGCGGTCTTCGGAATCAAAATAAAGCTGAACGTGAGAATATCCAGAAAAAATCTTGCCTGATCAACCATTACGTGGTTTTCGGTTATTTCTGTCGAGTACGATTTCTAATTCCTTTTAAATGGGTACTATTTGAACCGGTATATTAATTAAAATGCACTTATGTAAAACAAAACAAAAATACTTGTTCAAGAGCTTGGTATCAAGTAATATAAGACATTAAGACCATTACTTTTGCTTAATCACAACTGCGGAGTAGATTATTTTACGAATACATCCTTTTTATATACTGTACAAGCTTTACTGCGAGTGCGTCTCCATGACAACAAACGACGTCTAACTACCCAAATAAATTAAATGGATTGACACGAAGGTTTCAAAACTCGTGGTTTTCATACATATTTGAGCTTTTGCTTAATGAACAAAAGAGACATCCCTGAAAAATGAAACTCCACATAGATTTCCTATATAACTATATATTTTCTTTGTTGGAAATAACTCTCCTGTATTAGCCATGAATTGTTTGTTATTTTTGAAAAGTGCAGCTTCCCACCGCAATGATTCGCTGTCTTTTAGGTCAAACCTCGCCATTCTGCCTGGATTTGACATCAGACGCTGCTGCTCCCCAACTAATTGATTATCGATTATGGCCAACCAACTGGATTTTTCATACGCTCGCACAAGCTCGCGCAAGGAGAAATATAAATAGATATTGACAATTTTAAAAATTAGTATACACAAAATGATGATATTCGAAATAATAATTTTTCTTAATGAAGAACATTCGAAAACTAATATTCTGTGTACTTCCTTCGTGATTTGGAAAGACTTATTGTTTGTCATTGAAGGATATTTTTATGGTCACTACATTAAAAAAGAGCAGAGCTTGTTTTGTTTAGGTACAGCTGCATAGTTCTTTTATTTCCCTTTTTTGAAGAAACACATGTACAAAGCCATAAAGAAAATAATAAAAAGAGAAGCTGCATTGATGCTATTGTTCTTTTTTTCCTCTTGTTCTTCTGGAAAAGTCATTAAAAGATAGAACTTTATACGTTGTTTACTATTCTGAAACAAAAGCTTAAATGTTTCTCAGTATGCACATAAAGCATATCAGTGTAGGCTATTATCTGAATATCATTTCAGTATTTTTTTTTCATGGTGATCTGGTACACCTTAAACAGCTGAGATCGAGTTGTATTTAAAGGGGCCTACTTCTAAAGCCCAGAACACAGTCGATTCACCAATCTCCTATTCCACGATGAGCAACAAGTTCTTGATGGTAAATAATTTTAACTTATTATTTTTTTATGTGTTAAAAAGTATTTTGTTTTAATTTTTAGTCTCTTTGACTATTTTTGTTTTCTATTCTGTTTCTCAAGTTATGTGTCGTCCTATTGGTCGTCGTCGCAGTTTATTCGGTTGATGGTAAACCCCAGTCTGATGCACTTCCAGAGCTATCTATGCGAGCAGGTAAATATTTTCAATGAGGAAACCTCTCATAAATCTGTTTCTTTCAAATGTTAATAGTTAATTTTAGTGATTCGCAAATAACCTTGTTCTATAAAGTATTAACAGATTATTGCATCAAAGCATAATAATTTATTGAACTTGAATTTATAAAGGACAATTAATCGTATATCTTTGTCATTATTTCATGTAGATACAATTAGCTGCAGGGGGCCGGACGATTGCCCTGTTAATCTTTGTGGCGACGATCCGGCAACAGCACCCCAAGTCAGGTGCGTTAGACCGTCCCCCACTAAGCCTGGCACTTGTGGCTGTTAGTCATAGAACAGCACAGCAGTTCAGCACGAATGTAAATTAGGCTTTTTTAAGTGATGCAACAAATATTTTGCCGAGCCCATCATCGTGATGAAGGAAGTAACCTAATAGTATTCTACACATGAAGCATCATCTAATGATGCAGATGCTGGTATTTC
Organism: Chydorus sphaericus; assembly: GCA_030141595.1. Taxonomy (NCBI): domain Eukaryota; kingdom Metazoa; phylum Arthropoda; class Branchiopoda; order Diplostraca; family Chydoridae; genus Chydorus; species Chydorus sphaericus. Next base: position 283,351 of record CM057933.1, on the reverse strand, counting down.
GTAATACAATTCGTAGATTATTATTATTGTGAATGATTCGTGATGATCGTGCTCCATCCTATAATATCGTGCATATGCTGTAAGCCAATTTACATGTGCCTTCAATCAAATATATAAGCAGCAAATATAAAAATGCAGAAGCGATCTTGTTATTCATTTAATATTCTATTGGCAAGAACTGTTATTTCCTGAATGAGCTGATAAAATTAAAAATAGGCTACAGTACGCCTCACAATTGCAAGTCTCGTAAATTAATTTGAATATTTTAAAGTTATAATTCACCTAGAATTTCGCGAGCTTTTATTTAAGCCCAAATTTATTACTTTTTATCGCTATAAAAAACAGTTAATGGTATAACAAATATTATTCATTCAGTGGAATTTAGAGAAGAACTTTCCATTTCCAATTTCATATATTCTTCATTATTCAAGTTCAAATAGTAATGTTGGACGCTGATTTCCATCATATTTTTCAGCTCTTCTTCAAGATGTTGGAAACTAGGTCTGTCTACCGGTTCCCGCACCCAACAAGAAGCCATCAAGGCACCAACAGGATTGCGGGCGCATATTTTGGCGTCATCAGTCTTTGACCATCTTGTAAGAACTGGGCCAATTCTTCTGCATTCACAGTTTCTGCAAGATAAGCTCATGGTTAATCTCGTTAGAATAGCTATCTCTAAACTTTAAAAAATGTTAATACCATCATAAGGTGTTTGCCCTAATGAAAAGATCTCCCAAAGAAGGATGCCATACGACCAAACATCCGATTCAATCGAAGATGTTCCATTCGCCAAAGATTCAATTGCCATCCATTTGAAAGAAATATCATCCTGCTGTACAAGAAGTAATCGAGTTTTGTCAATTAACCGTTTTCTTATGCCTATAATATACTTTCTCTGAACCAAATTCTATTCCATGGTAGTTGATTGGTTGATGATTAATATGAATAGATCCAAGATCAGATATCTTAACCACATTTCCTTTAGTCAGTAGAATGTTACCAACCATCAATTTTCCATGGGTCAACTTGATTTAATGCAAAATCAATTAATTATAAAAATAATACCTACAGCACTTATTATTTCTAAATTATACCTTTTTGCTAGCCAAGTGCCCCATTCCGCGGGCAATTTGAAAGGACCAACAGATTAAATCCCTGGTCCTTATTCCATCTTTTTTCTATTTTTCTTGACGCTCTTCTCACCATGTCAGCTGTTTTATAACTAATTGGTACAACGTAATAGCCATCCATCGTGCTTTCATTACCTTTTTGTAATACTCTTATACATAATCATTATGCTATATAAATGTTTGACAAAATGAATAATTACTTTGGCCTTCTAACGGATGTGAAATAAGGGAGTTTTCAACGGTATTATGTTGATTATCGGCTCGTCTTTGGATTAATCTGATTTCTCCGTTTCGATCGCACTCGTTGAAAAAGCGGCTTCTATTTTTAGTTAGATAATTAAGAAGGTTTCCATAATAGCAAAACTCTTTCATGATCAGCACTTCTCCTATTATAAATGTTTGTCCATGAATATATATTTATACAGAAGATCATAATTATTTTAAATATCGTGGTATTGAGTATCATATCATCACCTTTGTCAATATTTGTAGTGCAAGCCCCTAATAAATTGGCTAAATTCAAATGGGGTCCTAGATGGATCAATAGTTAGTGAGCTCAGCGACGAGGCATTTCAGGTCACTAATTTCAGTTGATTTCACGCTTTTTACGAGAACATTTCTCGCTCTTGTTTCTTTTTGCTTGTTTTTGTGAATGGTGCTAAGGGCTTGCGCATGTTCGAATTTGATAACGCCTTTATTTTGCAACTGTTTTCCTATTATTTTTATTTTTCAAAACATCAAATCGTTATTTTTAATTATAAAACTATTATCTTAAACTATACCTAATATATAATTTAAAAAAATATATTACCAGAAAATATTCGGTCTCGTTTAAACTCCCATTCTGGAGTATAGGGGAGTAGATTCACTTGCTCTTTCAAAGGAATAGCCGGATCGACCCGCTCCAAGTCCCCTTTAAGAAGACTTTTTCTTTTTTTCTTCACTACTATGTTCCCTGTTGCAATAAGTACAAATATTTAAATTAAATTAGAAAATGTTTGGCATTGAAGTATACAAATATAACTAACCCATTTGCAGCGATGGATTACAAATATAGTTTTTTTCCTAATCGACTGAGCTTATTCTTCCCGTTGCAAAGTTGTTTATTTAAATTAAAGGGGATTTCTATGTAATGTTGCGTAGTTATCATTATTTAGGTATACCTCGTATTTTTGGCATTGAATCCAGATTACTTTTCTTGAAGGTAATTTTGGACTAAGTAATTCTAATAGCTTATTGTTCCTAAAGCTTGCTATTGTTGCTTCTGTTGATCACTCGACTATACAGACTATATAAACCTACAGACATCTTTAGACTAAATAAAAGTTTTTCGAAAACGTAAACAATTATAATCAGCTCTTCCATGTGTGACGTTTTCCGCCTGATTTTTTCAAACAACGGATGAGGGACGACACGAGCAGGACAGCATCCTGTCAATAACGATATCGACTTGCTGCACGAAAATATCAAAAAATGATATATAACAGTAATTAATTAAGTATAGTATTTTTAAACCCTGTTTGTTAAGTTATTAGCGAGCTCGTGAAAGCTTAAAAAAAAGGATAATACAAGTTGATTCGATTACATTTGTTGTATTTCAGTTGTTGTATACAGTATACAATCATTTCGAGAGTTGATATAATAATATAAACTCGTTTGAACTGTGTGCTATGTATATGGAATGTTTGGAAAAAAACTACAAATTTATAAGGTCTATTGTGTTTATAGTATTATATAACGTCTACTGGTCTACATGCTGGTCGATACTGGAACAATTATAAAAGATTTCAAAATGATCAATTGTTTTTCACATTTGATGATGTCGTTGCATCATTATTTATCAATTCCAGGTAACGATGTTGAATCTTGTCTTCAATGATTCCTCTCAGTTTTTTCTCTATTATAGTAAAATTTGGCCTCTCTTTCGGTTCCTTCTCCCAACATTGAGTCATCAGGTCAAAAATAACATTGGGTGCGAACAATGGCTTCTTCAGCCTCTCGCCATCTTGCAAGAAGCGGATTAATTCGCTTGGATGTAAGTCTTAGGGTGTAAACGATAAAATAGGTACAGTTAGTATTTTTGGTCCTAATAATAATGTGAATATCAATCGGATTTCATTTAGTAGGCCTAGCCTACCTCCGTATGGTATTTGTCCCAAAGAAAACATCTCCCAGAGAAGAACACCATATGACCAGACATCTGATTGTGTCGAAAACATTCGATCTGTCAAAGATTCAATCGCCATCCATTTGACTGGTAGACCCTCCTGTGTTAAAATTCAGTTTCAAATAATCTTACAACAAATTCTTTATTATGCAATGCAAACTCTTTGCCTCTGAGTATTTGTCTTTCGTGTAAATTCCACTGATTTGGCGAGAAAGCCCGAAATCGGCTATTTTCAATACATTTCCATCTGAAAGCAGAATATTGCGAGTCGCCAAATCTCCGTGAATTACCTATAGAAACGTACAGCATTATTGGTTCAATTACAGTGCCGGCTCGGTTATAAGAACAAGTTGTGCGAGTCCTTATAATCGAATCGTCCTTAAAATCGAGTGCCTATCGTAGTAGTATGGAAAAGGACAATTTTAGTGCAATGCGGGAAAAATTCTTTTTCTTTTTTAGTTTCAGATAAGAACAATGCTTTTCCTTGACCTTTTCTTCATGTCCCCTCCATATTTCATCGCTCAAAGGAGAAAAACAAGGACTAGGCAAGAATTAATGAAAAAAAGAGAGATACTTTTTAAAAAATTAAAATTTCGCGCCAAAAAGGTGTGCAAGAAAAAATCGTCCTTATAACCGAATTGTCCTTACAACTAAGTGTCTTTTTTGTCTAGAATTATATTATGCACCTTTTTACTCTCCAAGTGACCCATTCCACGTGTAATTTGATAGGACCAACAAATCAGATCTCGAGTCGTAATATTGTTTTCTTTTTCTTCACTTTTATCCCGATGAGGATTCGCCAGGTCTGTCATTGCAATTGCATGTTTTTCTACCACCTGATTGCCGTTGGTGCCTTCTATATGGTTATCCTCTTCAGCATCCAACAAAATTATGTCTAGAAACGCAAAATTAATATTTAATCAAATGTTAAAATAAACATATTGTTATGTATATCCATGTGTACCTCTATACCAAAGGGTTCTGAAAACCGATTCTGTGAATTCTCTCTCATTTGGTTGCTGGTTTATACTAAAAATATGAGATGGGTCCTGACCTGAACCATGGCTCAAGTCTCTTAGGTACCCATCGCTTTGTATGAAAATAAATTTGTTTAAATGAAGGTTGGAGTAAGAAAATGTACATATATAAACTCATGTCGATACCTATCTAAGCTTTCGAGTGATTCGTGCCTTATTAGTCGTAAATTTCCATCCTCCTGTAGCTGACTCACGAATTGCAGTCGGTTTCTGACTAAGTAATCGTGTAAATTACCATAACAGCAAAATTCTTCGATGACCAATAAATCTCCTACCGAGTATAAAATAATAATTTGTTTAATTGATGGTTAAAAAGATCGACTCTAGCGCGAGATTAATTTTAGCGTGTGTAACAATTATATATACCATTCCTAATTTCTTTGGTGCAGGCTCCCAACAAATTTACAACGTTTAAGTGTGGTCCAAGATGAATCAAAATTTTAAGTTCGGTAGCTAGACTTTTTAAAGCTACTGGATCGCATTTTGATTTCACCATTTTCACGGCTACAGTCCTCACTTTATTGTCGTTGGGATCGTGCACGGTTCCAATTGCTTTGGCTTGAACAACTATTCCAAAAGTGACCAACACCTAGTTGTTTTCCTGTTGAATAATAAATCATTATAGGATAACTAATATATTTATTTATTAGAAAAATATAACCATTGAAGAGGAGTCTGTTTTGTGGAAATTCCCATTTGAAATCATATGGAAGTAGAGAAACTTGATCTTCCAGAGGGCTTTCAGGATTCAGAATCTGCCCTGATTTACCATTAAGTAAATTTTCCCTATTGATCCGTACCAACATGTCTCGCTTCTACACACAAGGAATAATTTCCCAATTTCTTTTAAAATTTCAATTCAATAAAAAAAAAAAAGAAACAAACCCTCATTAAATAGATAATGCGGACTACAACCACAAGCAAAGTTAAAACGAGCAATGCGGCGATACCAATGCCCGTGTAGTGCCCGGCATTCAGAATTCCATTGAGAGAAACGATGAATTTTTTACTGGCTGTACCAACATAGTTATCGAAGTTGCAATTGAACTCTTCACTGCTAAAATTTGAAGTAGCTCGAAAAGTGAAACTAGTATTTGATCCATCCAGACTCTTGTAAACTCCATCGCTTAGTGGTAATCCCTACGATTTCATTCATATTCATTATATTGTATTTTTTTTTAATAACTGGAATAATTTCCCCGGTTATACTTGACGGTTTGTCCAAATGACGTCAGCACTAGGCAAAGCATCAACTTGACATGATAAAACCACAAGGTTACCTGGATCGACGTACAAATACTCAATATCTGGACTGGTTCCAACTATAATTGGGATTCTTGGTTCTATATATAATATGAATATCAAACATTCAATATATACAGGCAATCTTTTATATCGGCGGGAGTTGCGACAAAAACAACTTTTGACGAGTTTTATTACGGTAATTGTGTTGAAATTATTTCAAGTTTTTATTTCTACTGTGGCAATATTGTATGTTTATCCCGTACGGAAACAGTGCGATGTAAATCACGATTTTATCCAGTTAAAAAAAAAAAACTAAGATACTGACTATGATGATAACAACCGGCTTTTAAAACCAGTTAAAACTTACGTTGAAAATATTTTTTTTTCTCTTTCGCACTGAAACGAAGAAGCTTAAAAAATTGAAAAAAAACGGATGGAAAACTAGATTTTTACTCCATTAAAACCAGATAATTTCTCGGTTATAAAAGGTAATAGAAACGGAGCTTATAACTGATTTTTAAAATATTCATTACCTACGCAGTATATTAATATGAATATTTATTAATCAATTCGTTTTAATTTTTATACATCGTTTGATATATTCAGTAATTATTCACCTGATTATCTAATGCGGAATTGATTTAACTCGGTTACTTTCAATTATCCTCCGTGAGGGCCTGATGATCGACAATCAGTAATGATTACCATGGGCTCCAAAACTTCATTACATTAATGTGAGGAAGAGACGTAAAGTAATTCGAGAAGCACGTTATTATATGCACAGAGTCTAAAATATGAAGCATAAGTAGCTGAATGATTAAGGGCCAATGTTTAATGGAAGCTTAGCTCTTTCAAAAGAAATATTGTTCTTACCAATTAACTGGTAATTTGTATAAGAATATAGTTAATCAAATATTTTTTGATTTCTTTGACGTGGTGGAGGATAATCAATTAATACTGCTGATTTGTTTTCAATAAATTTCGTTTTTTAAGAATAAACGGGTTTTAACATGAATAATATCTAGTTTTTAAAACTTTTTAAAAACAAAAAAACCTATACCTTATTTTAAATATTAGCTAAGAATTAAGACATACAGGTAACATTTTCTCAGAATCAATAAATCAGTTTTTCAAACTTTTAAAATAAAACGGGGAAAACTTGGTGGAAATCAAGCATTTTAAATGCCATTTTGAAAAGGAAGCCAAGTTTGAAACATCTGAAAAACCGAGAGTTTAACTGGTTGAATACAAGTTTTTTTTAACATACGTTCATAAAATTGAACTCAGTTGGAAACATTTAAAAAACTGTTTTTTAGGGATGAACCCAACGCATCTCATTTACACCGCACTGTTTCTGTTCGTTAGGTCAATCTTATACCTACTTATAGAATAAAACATTCGAAAGGTTCTTTCGTCAACGATAAAAGCTTGCGAAACCTCTACGGTTTTAAACACGCTATTTGCAATAGCTCGCTCATTTTATGCTTGGCATAAAGTACGTATATGATATTCTTTTTACAGTCCTAAACTGAGTTGTGGTCTGTGAATCAAATTTTTGCTTTGAGCAACTTTTACGGGGGGTTTTAGAACAAAACTGTGTGCAAAATGATCAAGTAGTACAACGTATATATATGTTTTGCAAGATACTACCTTTGGCGAAAGACAGTTTTACATCTTTTATCCCATTAGTAGGTATAAGATTACCATAAACATAAACTTTCTGAAGAACTGAGAAAAAATCTTAAATAATAAAAAACAATTAGGCCTAATATAGACATAAAAAAATAATTTTTTATAAAACTTTTCAATAGTAGTATTTTACCACAGCTCGCTTATTACCATTTGTAATTTAATTTTTAAATGTACCTTGGATTGTAATTGTATGCGAAGACGAATAGTTTCCGCTGCAATGTAATATCTCACTAAAGTGGGAATAACCACAAAGGAATTTATAATGTATTGTGCATGTGTATGTTCCACTTTGCTCAAGTGAAGGGGTATCAAATTGCAACTTGCTGAAAGGAAATTTGGCAACTCCATCTCCGTGTAATTCGCTGGAACGAGTATCTATGCATTTCCCAATAAAACTTTGTAAAATATATAATTTTCTTCTTCAAAATATATTTATCAGTCATCAATGCGGGTCACGCAATCAGCCAATATAGTTTCAACTCACATGGTGTTATTTCTGATTGAGAATAGTTTTCTTCATGAGGAGTCCAGGACCAATAAGCTCTCTCATTTTTTTCGTTAGAAATTACAGACGAAAACATTGGTTCTATCCATCGACAAATCAATGAGAAAGGTTTTCCCCATACGAGCTGTGGGTTCGAGGAAACCACTTCCACACCTATAAACACACATTTCAACAATTGTACTTCACATACATCAGTATTAATATGCCATATAAATAGAAAACCTTCAACTTGAATTGAAAATGAGAATGTATATTTTTTGTCGATATATTTGTCTTCTTGAAATGAAATATCCGACTTATCAAATTTTAATTGTCTCGTCGTGTAGAATCCTTCAACTACGTAGTTGCCAGTCGTTTCCCATGTAGCATTTTGTAATTTAAATCCTTCAAACATGTCAAACGACCAGTTTTCTTCCTTGCTTCCAGGCAATGCTGGGTACATCTAGCTCCGCCAAACAATATTTAAAGGTTTACAACGATTTCCATCAATACAATCACACACATAATACCTGAACCCGTCGTCCTCCAGAAATTTCACGATACAAAATCATGTCAACAAATGGCGAACTCGGCCTGATTCGAACTACTAAAGGATCACCTCGAACACCAATCAGCGCTTTGTTTTTGATAAAACTTGTGTACAATCTTCTTAATTCGGACAGTGATTCAATTGGGTAGTATGGATATCGATTGAAAGTCATGAGGGTGTCCAAATCTAGAAGTAATTATCATAATTTCTTTGGGAAAGCGAATTTTAAACTCGAATTCTGTTTGTTATTTGTAAATTACCTTTGATAAAGATATATTGTCTTGAAAACACTGTGTAGTTTGTTTCTTTTCCTTCTATATTGTAACAGTTGTAGTAGCCGCTGTCGAAAACAGTGGCATTTGAAACTGTCAATATACTAACTATTCTTCCGTCTGCCATGTTTTCCCAAGTATGACTATGTTGGACCATAGGATCTCCCGGAATTTCAACTCGGATTTCGGGCTCCCAAATAGTTTTTTCCCCTTTTGATCTACTTTCGCAAGTAAGATTGAAAGTCGCTCCCGGTTGAAATATCAAGTACTTGACTGACGGTCGAATTATTGGCGCAAAACTGTTCTTAGTTGGCGATTCTGAAATTGAAAACCACAAAAACATATCTTATTTATCTGATGATTCTTAATTGTTTTTTTTTCAAACTTACCCTCAACGAGAATACTAAAAGGTTCGCCTGTTTTCCCAGATGTGCCTCCAGGGTCCAAAGAAACGCATCTATAACTTGCATAGGTACCTTCATCCTTCTCTGAAAAAAATAGCTCTACACCGTAATAACCACTCGATTTAAAATGCGAACCATTCCAATTATGAATCCTGCCATTGCTTCCATCCTATATGTTAAGGTTTTTTTTCATATTAATATTTTACCGTGACTCGTATTTAACTTTACTATTTAATGGGAATAATAAGAAAAACATACTACTAATTGCCACGATCCGTTTTCAGTTTTATGCTGTAGAACGGTCTCGTAGTATTTTCCATCAAATCGACCATCGTTTATATGAGAAATAATGAGAGATTGTTTCCCAGCAATGGATGGTTGATGACTTACAACGAAATAATTCTTTAACGGATCCACATCTCGAATGGTATTCGGTGGTTCACGTTCTCCCAATGGAGTTCTTCTACGCATTCCTGAATCAAAAATTTAATTTGCATTCATGACTATTTTATTCGTGAGTTTTTGCTCAATTAATATACCCATCACAAAAAGGTACAGTCGAGCTCTAACATATGGATTGCTTGTACTGTGGCAGGTATAGTATCCTTCGTCCCATAATGTAAGTTTCCAAACATACAAGATCGATGTGAACCCGTTATTCTTTTCATTTCGAGTCGTATTGATTTTCATTCGCTGGTTAATGTCGTTTTGCAGCTTTCCACGCGAAAGTGTTTCGTTGAAAAGCTATACATTAGTAATTTCCCTTGTAGTCAGACTTGACATTTCAATGCGATATTTTGGTAGTAATAAGCTGTACGTTTTAAGCTTACTAAGGGATTCTCCAATTCTCCAAAATTGAGGACAGGTGGAACATCCCAAGTAATACTATCATTTCCTATGGAATTGCAAGTTAGAACCATTGGATTTTTGTGCCAAAGTACCAGCACTGGCGTGACCAGTGCAGCTGGCCCAGAAGGATCCAAAGTCAAATTAAATCCAAGATCATCCGTAGCACACAACTTGATGTTGGCGAAAATCAATAAATGTGCTAAAAAAATAGTTTATATTTAAACGTTAGAATGTAATGTGGGCTATAAAATCGTTGAATACATTGAATAATTTTTAGAACTTTATATCAATAAATGCTTCTTCCAAGTTTTACCAATCAAAATCACAACAAAATTCATTTTCCAGAGTTTCATCATAGAAATATTAACTTTAGCGATCCCATGAAGTGTTTCACAATTTACTATAAATTTTGCTTCTAAATCCAGGAAGGCACCAGGGATACTAAAGAATGATTTGGAAATGTTTGCAACAATCCGTTGTTTATGGGGGAGGTTTTTTAAAACAGGAAGCGCCAATACGATTATTTCTTTTCTGTGACCTTCGGACAACAAACAATCAGTAAACAAATTTACGGAATTATTATACCAAAAATTATAAACAAAACATATTAATAGGAAGTAGGGCTACATCAATTTTTTACTATATTAGGGGCTAGTGTAGTAAAGCTTAACCGGCTGAGAGCCCTAGGCTAGTCCGATAAAACCGAGATTTTATTGTATTTAAAAAAAATGTTGTCTCTATTTTAATTTAGCCGACCCTCATGTTATAATCTCATTTATTACATAACTTACAATTGTTTTTCATAATATATAATATTGTTTGTTATATATAAAATAAAACAAATAAAACCCATGGGTCATTTTCCAAGCTTAAGATCAGAATTATTTACTTTTGAGCGCTTGTAAAATCTTATATATGTAACTTTAATTTTTTTTCTTATTATAGGAAAGCATTCGGGCCTTCTATATAGACTGCCGGTGAAATGTTTGAAACAATCCCTTTGTTTATTGAGGATTTTGTTTTTTAATGAAACGCTTGATGATTATTGGTTTCATGTAACCTTGGATCGACAAAAACAAATATTTTTCTAGCTATTTCAAGAAATATATAAATAATAATAATTCAAAGTGGAAACACAATGATTGCAGTAACCACTAAGCTTTATGGCTCCTACACATAAACAAAATAATTAAAAGAAAATACAAGGTATCGTATTACAATTTCGTTTACGACAATAAGCTAGATCCACATCGAAGATGCATATTATTGGCCTTCTGAGTCACAATGAATTATATTACTATACTTATTTTCGGTTTTAATTACGACCGTGATTTAAAAAAATCAAATTCTCTTGATCAAATAAGATGATTGTCATGGCATTATACTGATTAGTGACATCATGGACGGAGCGAGAAGATGCCACTTTCTGATCCTAAATTGTGTTGTTGTGTAATAAACATATTTAACTTTATACTTCATGACAACTACTTTTTCCTGTGATGGCATGTTAGTGTACTTAATAATGACAAAGTTGCGTTTTGTATACTGCTGATATTACCAGAGCCATGGAGGATATTACCAGTGATTGGTTTTTTGAGAGCTTGAGTCATCAGCTTACGCAGGGAAATCTAAATTTTGCGACCTCATATTTCCCCAGTACTTAATAAATATTAACAAATGCCACACTCGGAGAAATAGTCGAATTTTACCTTTAATAAAATATTCAGGACATAAAAGGAAAAGAGGACTGTAGATAAATGCTAATTAATTTCTACCCTTAAATTGCATATAATAAATCACAAATCATAACTAATATTCATCATCTACCGCAATAAAGATGCGTAAAGAAAACCTTCAAGTTATATTGCCTCTACTAGTTGTTAGATTGAATGTAGTCATTGAGAATGCATAATAGTGCTAACCAGCTAGACGCAGAAATACTGCACATCTAAATATTTATAAATTCCAGCACATGGATCTCCTTCCATAAGTTCATTGGTGACTTCCAAGTTGCAATTCTCCTTGCCATTGCACCGTCTAGCGATGATTTCGAACACGTTCTTGTCGTACTTGAGGTGCTTGTTATCTCCGACGCAAATATCTTGACTGTACCTTCCATAGTGAGCCTTAGCAACGGTTAATTTTTTCTGTATCGGAGATGAGGGACAGGCGATCGTAAACTTCGTCTTCTCGCACACAGTAGTTGTCTCTAATTTGGGATCTAAATAATTTAAAAGCATATCATTGTTTAAATACTCATTTTCTCTTTGATTATGACTAATAGAGCTGAGATAGCAAAGCAATGTCTGAGGCTTGCCGAGAGAATATAAACAGTTAATTCACTCCAAACGCATCAGATTTAAAACAAACGCAAACTAAAGCAAATGTGACGACAAAACGAAAGCCACATTATTGGTGAAATGAATTTAGATTACTTTGGCAAAGTCTGAATAGATATGATTATCATATGTATAACCGTAAGCAGAAAAGCTCATCGCTTAAACATTCTATATAATATGACTGTCCATATTCACTTACTTATAAATTTGTCCTTTCGACTCTTAACCCCACAAAAGGAGCTTTTACTAAATTTAACCGGGATATCTTTTGCCGCTTTCAGGTAACATATGGAACAAGCTTCTTGAAACGTGAAATGGTTGCAATCAAATCTAGATGCAAAGAGATATCTACACTCTTCTGGTATTGTCACTCTTCTTTCAACGTCATAGCCCCAAAAGTCAAAGTATTCCCTCCAGGTGACTTGGCCATCCGTGGTCATCAGATCCGTCCTGCCATTCTATAAAGGTTTAATCAATGTGACAATCGTGTTAATTATAACCAAAAGCAATGTAACCAAAATTGAAACAGTTTTTTATGGTAATTAACTTAATTTTTTACTTGTAAAAATTATTCTTAAGAATTTGGTCCCAAATCCCAATGAACTCGTTAGCTGGACTTTTAGTAACTTGTGGTTCCTTTAATAAACACTCGCAAATGCTATTAGAACTCATTTTAAACCAAATGTATCACAAATTCTTTAGATTAGTTTAGGCAAAGTCTGAATAATATTACCTATTACATTTAATTAATTTCATTATGTTATGCAACTGTGAGAAGAAAAGATTGCTTTGCTATAAATATATTCCCATACGAAAATTTTTATCATTATCACGTTGAAAGTCAGATCTGTATATTGTCATGATTATTTGGAACCGACACAACGGTTGAATTATAGAGGACATATCATGAAGTAATAATTTGTGATGTTCATTGATTTGTCATACTAAATATAAAGCAAAATGGAATTAAATTTGTCTATCTATCAATTTATAACTCAGTTCATCAGTTAATTTGTGCTAATTTATCATGGTAATATAGAACCAACGTTATGCTGATTCACATATGTTAAATCATGGTATTATATTCGCTATAAGTCAACTGACTTGTTTTCTTGTGGACATAATGGAACTAGGAAATAAGTATTTTATTTATTGAGATATCATCACAATATGTCATATGACTTATCATTTATTACTTTATCTATTATATATTTTAGTAGGTCTAATTTCGTGGTATTTAAACTCGGATCTTGTGAATGAGCATCCGGCGCTCTATTATCTGCGCTATTTGAAATTGTATGTCTTTTGGTATAAACTTAAACACTTTGTGAGTATATAGACGAAGACTACATTAGTACTTAAACAGAGCTTTGGTGAAAATAATCAAACAATAAAAAATAGTATTTCAAAATCTTGTAGTGACCGCTAACCTGATGGCAGAGCCATGGAGGAAGGTTGAAGGATTCCATTATGCACACCCCATAAGCCTTTGAAGCAACTTTTTCTCGTCGGGTGTGTAACTGACTGCACCCTTGCATTGGGTAGTGGCATCTAGAGGTCGTCGTTAGAAACTGCCTCATTGTAACAAGGGACTGCGTCGAGGATGAGCGCTATGACTCGGCTACGGACTGCTTGGTGCTACTGATAGCAAAGCTACCAGGAGTGGCGAAGTTATTGCTAGCGTACCACTCTCCCCAGGTACCAATGAATCCCACTTGGACCACCAAAATCACATTCCTATTTGCCTTTACAATAAATAACATAATACAATAAATATGAATGCAGTACCTATGGATGAATATTTGTTAGTCCATATTTACTAGTTGTAGTCATAGTAAAGTTCCGTCTATGAATGAAGCAGCTTAGTTGCTATACAATATATATATAATTACAATTCGATGTTAACATTACCCTTTATATTGATGTGATCTGGTTTATATGCTTCGTGATTTGGGCTTCAGTAGCATCTTGGGGTGTGATACATTTCCTCATTTCGTAAGCAAAGCGAAGAGTACATTTTAAATTGAAGGAGCGGATAGCCTCGAAGACTACATTGCTCAACTTGTCGATCATGTTTGGATCGATATTGGTCGTTCTAAAACTGTCTAGAACAATCTCTACGAGAATTATTGACACTACATCTTTTCCAATATTTCTTTTGGTCTTCCTTTGTATGGTAGAAACACTTAGAGAAGAATGAAAATCTTTGGAAGTAAAAAGTTCGAGAACGTGGTAGAAGCTTTCTCTGGATTCAGCAGAATGCTTGAGTTCAGCAGAAATATATAAATTGTTTTTTGTGTGTTATTTTGTCATATGCAGGCTTTAAATGAATTTTCTCATGCATTTAATGAAAAGTATACGAACCGTCTATGGCTGTAAACGTAGCATAAATTGACTAAATAAACATAAATGTTAAAATTCAATTGTGGCCAAGGAATGTGTTCAAAAATAGATGCATGTCTGGACTCACCGGAAAAACAAATTTCTGAAACTAAAAAAATGGATTTATACATTTTAATTTTGAGGCCGACAAATAATACCATTGTAACCAGCAAAAAAAAAAGAGAAAAACTCAATCTAACAAAAATACTCTGGTGTAGAAAGTGGGTCTAATGTATTTTAGTTGTAGTGTAGCCATTGTAATAGTTACCAAGAAGTTAGGGTATATTGCTTTTACAATATATTTTCTGTTTATTTTTACTATTACCCTATTTACACTGGGATGTTTACCGTTAAACTGAGTTTATTTATTTCTAGCCCCGAAATTAAACTTTGATGTGATATTAAATCTGACACTTCTTTTTCTTAACCGAGAATCGAGAATCAACTTGTTTGCATGAGTATTTCGATAAATTCTACACCAGTTAAACTTGGTTTTAAAAGATATTAACTGTGAACGTTAAAGAAGAAACGTTTAAACAATTTTGGAAAGAACCCGCTGTAGAAAACAGATCGCGTTGCTTCAAGGTCATTTTTGTTTCTACTGGCGGGATAGGAGAAACGATATTTACTAAAGTTTGCCTATTTTATTTTTCCCGACGGATGGAACTACTTTTCTCCGTGATGGTACGTTGGTGTACTTAATAATGACAATGTTACATTTTTAATACTTCTGATATTATCAGTGATTTGATTGATTAAATATTTTATATCATCCATAAATCTTGTTTTCAGATAAAGATAAGATTTCTTAAATTAAAGAGTTATCAATCGATACTCCGTGCTCGAATCAATTTACCTAAATAGCCTCGAAAAAAACGGAAACGAAGGAAACATCAGCTAGAGATTACACCGACTACCACATCCACATCGACGACACGTTTTAGAGTTTAACCATGGTGTAACGGCACAAATTAATTGTTTTAAATATATTAGTATAATTTAATATTTGAAAATGGTGGGCTCAATCATTCATTCGGTTAAAGCATGACATCAATAGTACATATTCAGCTAACAAAAAATGTATCTTCGGAAGAGCATTTTTCATGAAAGAATCACATAATTACTTGAGCTCCTTTCCCAGTAATCGTTGAATAATAAACGGATTTGTTTTACATCTGAAAATAAAACTAGTTTTTTTATTAGTCAGCTTTCATTATAGCAGTAGTCAATTATTAATTGACTCACACATTTTTCGATATTCTTTACTGGTGTGTCTCCTCTATAACATTTGGCTTAATTTTCATCGCAATAAGTTGAAATACATTAAAAGATTAGCGATCTAAAAAAATGAATGTAAAGAGTTGCCACCGGTCAAGACTCAGGCGGTCGACTGACTCGTCGGTACAACAGAACAACACTTATTTGTAAGTATGAAGATGTGCATATAGCATGCTTCATTTAACTATACATTACTCAAATCCTTTGATATAACTTTATATTTATTCCTGAAGACTCGAAATTCTAATAACTAACCAAATTTATTTAGTTTCATTCTAATTCAAATAAGGGCAAAGTAATTCCAAACTTGGTATAGGCTACTATGTGAGTTCATTTGTCATTAATTATTACCTCGAAATTGATTTTTAAAACACTTCACCGGAACAAATACTTCGAAAGAATATTAAAGAATAAATAGTTCGGTTTAATGCTTGCTCAATTGTATTTTTAGAAGCCAATTATACCACACCCCTTACAGTTTGGTAACATACCATTTTCCGTTACTACATTTAATGAACATTTCTTCTCCGGCGTTTTCTCAGAAAGATATAACGGACGAATCCTCTTCCAAGAGCCATCCAGTAAAGTGAATGCAGGTTGGACAATTTTCTAACACTCCTTTCTCTAAATAGATGTCAATTCTGTCTCCTTTTTTAAGTCTCAACGTCGAATGAATAGCGACCGTAGCGAATGTTGGCGTAGATCCAGAATATTACGAATACCCAATTAAACCGCCATTAAGACGGAGTTGAATGACCAGTTGCTCGAAGTCTGGTTTATCCAGACCGACAAAATCAAAATGGTATATGCCTGATTTCGGGACAGTAAAAAGTCCTGTCGATGAATTCATCCCTGCATTAAGTGTCGAATTGAATTTGTTCACGAAGTATCGAAGCCGTATCGGTGCCTTTAACTTAAGTAGCGAGTTGCTTCCCTGGACATAGAAATAAACTCCCTCGCTCCTGGGCGATGATTTCATTTTAAGGTAACCCAGTCGTTTCTCAGTAACTTTTAATTACATAGTAACATAGATAGTCAATTCAGAGATGATACACACAGTTTTTTAAAAATATCTTACAATGTGCAGTCCCAGCGCTTTTAGTCGAGGTGCTAGAAACAGTAGGCTGAAAGTCGCAGTAAACCGTCTGCATTTTAGTAGAATTAGCCTCTATATTCTCTTTGACCAAATAAAAACCGTTGAGAGTATGACCGATGAGGTTAAGGTCCGAGCAACTGGATGGTACTTTATGGACGTGATCCTCATTATCCTTCTTGTCACGACTAAAAAAATATAAATTAAAAGAGGTCAAATGAATGAATAGTACGCATATAAATTAATTAAAAATCGATTTGTAAGAATATAGTTTGTAAATGTATATTGTACCTGTAATTAATACGAGAAGGAAAGAGACGAGCAGATCTTTTTCTCTGATGGTCGAATAGTAAATTAAAATTACTATTTTTACCTTGATGATCGATTTCATTATCACTGATAGTCAATTTTTGAAGAAGCAACTTCTCCAAATAACTGACTCGATCTTCATGATTTTCTACTTGATTTTCCAACGCTTCAATGGTGTGCTCTTGTTGAACACTTTTCTTCATAAGAAGGCGGAACTCTTGAACCGAAATATGATCTGTAAATACAAGTTTGAATATTTGATTGAGTGTATACTTGATAATTGCTTTGCATTTTCTGGCATTATATATAATAATACCGTCGATGTGTTGAATGGTTTGATCTACTTCTGCTGCAGAATAAGGTCTTAAAACCATCATTAATAATAGAATGAAGTACAAAGTCACTTCATAACTTGAAAGAAAGAGTCTCGCAGCTCTTTTCATCGTGGTGCTACTGCAGTGAATATTACTAGTGAAAGTTATACAGTCAAAAGACATTCTCCGATATATTCACGAACGTCATGGGGTGGTATGATTACGTGGCATTATTGAGTGTAGCTGCCCCATTGGTTGATATATCTGTATTCTATCTATAAGTAGAAAAACTAAAAACTAAAATTGAATTTGAATTTTGAATCAATTATTATTTTTTTTTAGTTTTAAGAACATGGCTTATATTCTCTTATTTCCAAAACGTTTCCAATTTTTTTTTATCAAAAAGTTATTATTGAATGTTGATATTATTTTATCATATATTACTAACTATTCTCATCTATCAATTAGGTATTTAAAATATTACCAGAAATATTCAATTCCGTTTAAACTCCCATTCTAGAGTATATGGGAGTAGGTCTCTTTCAACAATTCTTTTTTCTTTTTGTTGCTCTTTCAAAAATAATAGTTAGATCGACCCGCTCCAAGCCTCCTTTAAGAAGACTTTTTTTCTGCACTACAATGTCAAAACTAAATAGCCTAAGAACACTTTTGACATCGAAATCTACAAATATAACTAACGCATGTGCAGCGATGGATTACAGATATTTTTTCCCTAATCGACTCAACTCATTATTCTCGTTGTTTACTGTAATTAATGGGAATTTTATGTAATATTGCGTAGTTTCTATTATTTAGGTACCTCGTACTTAAACATTGAATCCAGATCACCTCACTTAAAGATGGTTTTGGACTAATTCACCCCAAATCCCCAATAGCTCATTAATCGTTTGCTATTGCTGCTTCTGTTGATCACTTGACACAGACTATATACAGACATTTTTAGAGTAATAAAACTTATTTTTTCAAATATGTAAAAAAAAAGTCATAACCAGCGCTTCCATGTGTGGTGTTTTCCGCGTAATTTGTAAAACAACGGATGAGGGACGACACGAGCAGGACGACATCCTGTCAATAGTGATATTGACTTGCGGCACGAAAATATTTTTAAATGATATACAGAAATTAAGTAGCAATTTGAACCCCTTTGTTTATTTATTGACGAGCTCGCAAAATCTCAAAAACATAGGGTCATAAAACTGGATTTTATTATATGATGTGTTGTATTTCTGTTGTTGTACAGCATAGAATCATTTCTAGAATTAATACAATATATACTCATACATACTTGAATGAATGTGATACTATGGGAAATGTTTGGACTAAAAATTTGAAAAAAAAAACTAAAAATTTATATAAGGTCTATTGTGATAATAGTACTACATAATGCCTAGTGGTCTACATGCTGACCGATGCTAGCATAGTTAATATAAAAGTTTTCAATACGATCAATCTTTGTCCACATTTAATGATGTCGCTGCATCATTATTTACCAATTCCAGGTAACGATGTTGAATCTTGTCTTCAATGATTTCTCTCAGTTTTCTCTCTATTATAGAAAAATTTGGTCTTTCTTTCGGTTCCTTCTCCCAACATTGAGTCATCAGATCAAAAATAGCATTGGGTGCAAACAATGGCTTCCTCAGCCTCTTGCCATCTTGCAGGAAACGGGTCAATTCGCTTGGATGTAAGTCTTTGGTATAGACAGTTAAATAGGTACAATTGGTATTTTTCGGGCAAATAATTATGTAAATATCAATCCTATTTCATGTAGTAGGCCTACCTCCGTAAGGTATTTGTCCTAAAGAAAAGATCTCCCAGAGAAGAACGCCATAAGACCAGACATCTGATTGGGTCGAAAACATTCGATCTGTCAAAGATTCAATCGCCATCCATTTGATTGGTAGACCCTCCTGTGTCAAACTTCGGTTTCAAATAATATTTTTTTTAAAGCTGTATCATGCAATGTAAACTATTTGCCTCTGAGTATTTGTCTTTCGTGTAAATTCCACTAATTTGACGAGAAAGTCCGAAATCCGCTATTTTTAAAACATTTCCATCTGAAAGCAGAATGTTGCGAGTCGCCAAATCTCCGTGAATTACCTTTTTCAAACGTAGATACTACAACACTATTGGTTCAATTTACATGGTTTAAAAATCACACACTTTTTTACTCTCCAAGTGGCCCATTCCACGTGTAATTTGATAGGACCAACAGATGAGATCCCGAGTGGTGATATTGTTTTCTTTTGTTTCACTTTTATCTCGCTTCATCAGGTTTGTCATTGGAAGGGCATTCGTTTCTACAACCAGATTGCCATTGGGGCCCTCTTGCAAAGCGTTATCGTCTTCAGTATCAGATAAAATTATATCTGAAAAAAATTAAATAAATATTGTGTTAAACTATATCAATTCAGTATGTATATATATACCTCTGTACCACAGGGTTCTAAAAATCGATTCTGTAAATTCCCTCTCATTTGAAGGTTGTTGGAGTGGACATCTGAAATTATGGGATGCTTCCTTACTTGAACCTTCTCTTAAGTCTTTCAGGTACCCGTCGCTTTGCATGAAAAATTAATTAAGTATTGGATTACAGGCTAATGTGCAAATATAAACTGATGTTTTACCTATCTAAGCTTTCGATTGATTCATGCCTTGTTCGTAAATTTCCATATTCCTGTAATTGATTCACAAATTGCAGTCGGTTACTGACCAAGTAATCGTGTAGATTACCATAGCAGCAAAATTCTTCAATGACCAATAAATTTCCTGCCAAGTATAAAATATAGTGTTTTTTCAATTGATGGTTTAAAAGATTATGCTAAAAGCGAAGTCAATTTTATTGCATGAGAATTATATACCATTCCTAATTTCTTTAGTGCAGGCCCCCAACAAATTTACAACGTTTAAGTGTGGTCCCAGATGAATCAAAATTTTAAGCTCGGTAGCTAAACTTTTTAAAGCCACCGGATCGCATTTTGATTTCACCATTTTCACTGCTACTGTCCTCACTTTACTGTCGTTTGGATCGTGCACGGTTCCAATTGCTTTGGCTTGAACAACTATTCCAAAGTTACCCACACCTAGTCGTTTTCCTGTTGAATAAAAAAAATTAGAACCAGAAATATATTGATTTACTTATTAGAACAATATAACCATTGAAGAGGAGTCTGTTTTGGGGAAATTCCCATTTAAAATCATATGGAAGTAGAGAAACTTGTTCTTCCAGAGGGCTTTCAGGATTCAGAATCTGCCCTGATTCACCTTTAAGTAAATTTTCCCTATTCATTCGCACCAACATGTCTCGCTTCTGTACCAAATAGTATTTGAATATGTATATATATTTCAATCGCTAGTATCTATATACAGAAAGAAACGAACCCTTATTAAGTAGATAATGCGGACTACGGCAAGAAGCAGAGTTAGGATGAGTATGACAGCGATACCAATGCCCGTGTAATGCCCAGCATTCAGAAGTCCATTGAGAGAAACTATGAATTTTTTGCTGGTTGCACCCACAAAATTGTTAAAGTTGCAAGTGAACTCTTCACTGCTAAAATTTGAAGTAGCTCGAAAAGTGAAACTAGTGTTGAATCCATCCAAACTTTTGTAAACTCCATCGTTTAGCGATAATCCCTAATTTACGAATGGTTTATTATATTTTATCTCAAATGGTTTCTACAGATTTACTTGGCTATTTTTCCAAATGACGTCAGCACTAGGCATAGCATCAACTTGACAGGATAAAACCACTAGGTTACCTGGATCAACGTACAAGTATTCAATATCTGAACTTGATCCAACTAAACTTGGAGTTCTTGGTTCTACGTTGTGTATAAGTATACCAATAAAGAGAAAATTTTAAGATTCTTGAAAACATAAGATTCTTGCATACTTTTATTTGCCGCTTTGTACCTTGGATTTTTAGTGTATGCGAAGATGAGTAGTTTCCAGCGCACATTTTCTTTCTTGAATTGGGACGACCACAATTGAATTGATAATGTATTGTGCATGTATATGTTCCACTTTGCTCAAGTGAATCACTGGAGAATCGCATTACACTGTAAGGGAATACACCGAGTACATCTTCTTTGATGAAACTTATGTTATCTATTATGAATTCCCAAACGATAAATGTACTGTTTGTATAAAAACCGTACAACTTTAAAAAATATTAAATTTTCGGCTTATAATATTTGTTTAAATCGTTACCAATTCGCGGGTAAAATTCAGCCAAAATAGCTTAAGTTTTTACTCACATAGGCCTAATGTTTTTGATTGCGTTATTGAGCCGTTTTCTTGTTGAGGAGTCCATGACCAATGAGCTTTCATTGAATTTTGTTTGTTTGCAATTACAGACGAGAACATTGGCTCTTTCCATCGGCATATCAAAGAGAAAGGTTTTCCCCTTACTAGCTGTGGGTCCGAGGGAACTACCTCCACACCTACGCAGTACGCACAAATACAAACCAATTCGGTTGAGTGAGTATAAAAATGCTATAGAGAAAGAACACCTTCAACTTCAATTGAGAATAAGAATGTATATCTTTTGTCGATATATTTGTCTTTTGGAGATGAAATATCAGATTTATCAATCGGTAATTGTCTCATCACATAGAGTCCTTCAACTATGTAGTTGCCAGTCGTTTCCCATGTAACATTTTGTAATTTAAATCCATCAAACATGTCAAACGACCAGTTTTCTTCCTTGCTTCCAGGCAATGCCGGATATATCTGGCTCCACCAAACAATATTTACATGCTTATAAAGATTTCCATCAATATAATACAATACACATAATACCTGAACTCGTCGTCCTCCAGAAATTTCACGATACAGAATCATGTCAACAAGTGGCGAACTTGGTCTGATTCGAACTACAAAAGGAGCGTATCGAAGAGCAATCAATGCTTTGTTATTAATGAAACCTGTGTAAAATCTTGATAATTCGTATCTTGATTCAATTGGGTAGTATGGATATAGATTAAAAGTCATGAGAGTGTTCAAATCTAAAAGTAGGAATCATATCATTTTAGAGAAGAAGCACGATTTCAGCTCAAATTATGCTTGTTATTTGTAAATTACCTTTGATAAAAATAAATTGTTTTGACAACACTGTATAGTTTCCACTGTTTTGTTCTATATTGTAACAGTTGTAGTAGCCAATGTCGGAAACAGTGGCATTTGAAACTGTAAATATATTAACTATTCTTCCGTCTGCCATGTTTTTCCAAGTGTTGCTATTTCGGCGCTTTGGTTCATTTGGTAACATCGCTCGGATTTCGGGCTCCCAAATAGTTTTTACTCCTTTTGATCTACTTTCGCAAGTAAGATTAAAAGTCGCTCCTGGTTGAAATATCAAGTACTTGACTGACGGTCGAATTATTGGCGCAGAATTGTTCTTAATTGGCGATTCTGATGAAATTGAAAATCAAAAATATATCTCGTTCGTCGGTTTTTTTTTAAATTGTTGCTTATACTTTTCAATTTACCTTCAATGAGGATACTAAAAGCTTCACCTGTTTTCCCAGATGTTTTTCCGTGTCCCAAAGAAATGCATCTGTAACTTGCATAAGTACCTTCATCCTTCTCGGAAAAATATAGTTCTATACCGTAATAACGATTGAATCCATAATGCGAACCATTCCAATTACGAATCCTGCCATTGCTTCCGTCCTATATGGTAAGATTTTTTTTCTTTATTGGTATTTGACTGTTATGATTTATACAGAGAATATTTATGGAAAAATTTAAAAAAACATACTACTAATTGCCACGACCCGTTTTCTGTTTTCCGCTGAAGAACAGTCTCAGAGTATTTTCCAGCCGATTGACCATCGTTTAGGTATGAAATTATGAGAGATTGTTTCCCAGCACTGGAAGGTTGATGATTTACAACGTAATAATTCTTCAACGGATCCACATCTCGAATGGTATTCGGGAGCTCATCTTTTCCAAGAGTTCTTCTACGCATTCCTGTACCAAACATTTAATGTGCATTCATGACTACTTTATTCACGTGTTTGTACTTGATATACCCATCACAAAGAGGTACAAACGAGCTCTAACATAGGGATTGCTTGTACTGCGACAGGTGTAGTATCCTTCGTCCCATAATGTAAGTTTCCAAACATGCAATATCGATGTGAACCCGTTATCATTTCGAGTCGTATCGATTTTCATTCGGTGGTTGATGTCATTTTGAAGCTTTCCACTCAAAACTGTTCCGTTGAAAATCTGTACATTATTAATTTCATTTGAATTGAGACTTGACTTATTCTCAATATGATATATTGCAAGTAATAAGTAGTGTTGGGGTTACAGAGGGATTCTCCAATTCTCCAAAATTGAGGACAGGTGGAACATCCCAAGTAATACTATCATTTCCTATGGAATTGCAAGTTAGAACCATTGGTCTTTTGTTTTTGTGCCTGAGTATCAGCACTGGCGTGACGAGTGAAACTGGCCCTGAAGGATCCAAAGTCAAATTATATTCGATCGTCAGATAATCCGTAGCACACAACTTGATGTTGCCGAAAATCAATAAATATGCTATAAAAAAAAGTTAATACATGAATATTAGGATATAATATGGGTCACAACATCGTTACATATCAATTAATCTTTAGAATTTAACATCAATTAATGTTTCTTTCAAGGTTTACCGATCAAAATCACCAAAAAATTCATTTCCTGGATATGTCATAGAAACTTTGGTGATCCCATTAAGTATTTTTTCACAAATAACTTTAAATTTGCTTCTGAAACCAGGAAAGCATCCAAGCCTACTAGTGAATGATGTTGAAATGTTTGCAACAATCCGTTGTTTATTAGGGAGTTGTTTTCTGTTTTGTTTTTATTTTTAACAGGAAACGTAAATATGATATGTTTTTCCTGTGATCTTCGATCAACAAACAGTCAGTTACGAAGTTTCCTGAATAATTATACAAATAACTATAAGTAAAACATATGGATAGGAAGTAGGAATCAATAATATTATATATAATAATATTGAAAATATTGAAAATATTGAATAGCATCCATTTTTTTACTTATACTTTAAAAAATAAGTTTTCGCACAGTTTTACAGTTTGAGATAACGTTCACCGCTGTTTAAAAATTCTTCGGACACATAATTGACATCAGAAGTGGAACAATTTCCAAAGATGCAAGTCAGACACAATTAACACAACGAAGGAAGATACCCATCATATCTGACGTCTCTGCTAAGTAGGAAATAAAATTCGATACCGGAATTTAAAAAAAAAAAAATCTCGAAAAACGAGCTGAAACCCCGAAGCGCGTGCTTCAAATGTGAATTTTATATTAAGAACGAAGCAAACTCATCCCTCTAAAAGAAAATCCAATTTTTCGGGAGCCCATGAAGAGAGTTATATTCGTTAACAACATCTGCTCCTCCCAAAATCCTACAATAAAAAAATTTTTAGTAAAATGAAATATATATATATAGAAGGCAAAAAATAGGTACAAAAAATGCTTTCCATTTCTACATGGTATTATGACAAGTAGTATAACCTTTACGCCCTTTGTAGTATTGTTGTATTTTTTATTGATTTTTTTTAAATAATATGTATTTTTATATTTTTTATTATCATCAAACTCCATACATGTCATAATGAGTTGTTCCTCCGGGTATGCCACCTCTTCTCCCTAGATCGAAAAACCGCACAGAGCCTTTGAAAAAAAAATATTGCATAGTAAGTAAAATGTTGCAAGAGTAAGCTTTCAAAGTTACTGAAAGTAATTATTGATTTTAAAAAGCTATTTTTCTCTTTGTATTTTAAAAATTCCATGCAGCAAATAACATACGGCCGAAGTTGGGCGAATGATCGACAGTGTGGTATAATCAAAATGTGTTTCATTCAGTTCAAAAATGGCTAAAAATCGTCTGACGTCGTGTAATGACGGCCCCACAGAATGAAATAAGCCTAATTCTGATGCCGAATAGAGATGTCGCTTGTTCTAAGTTGTCATGCGTTCAAAGAGTAGTTCTGATTAAACCAATTATTCTACGTGTTAATTCCCTTAAACGTTACAGGGGTTAAATAGCTTATGTGTTGTTATCGAAGTTGGAAGTGAAAAAAAAATAATCTGAGTCAAGTGGAATGCAATATTTCTTTTATTTCTATTCTAGGTAGGATGGGAATAATATTGTTTATATACGTGGTGATAGTAGTTTTCTGGTATATAAGATGCATGCAATGCAGAAACAAGAAATTATAACTGATTTAACTATTACAAACAGCAGTATACCACTTCTTTGACAAAATTATCCTTAGTAGTAACTTTCCCCCGTATACATTTAGACGAAACAAGATCCCAACGTTTTTTCCTGAAAACCGCATTGCTGTAGCCACCCGTTTGTGTTCCGAGCTGTGGTTCCATTCACGCAGCCTCTCGTTAAGTTAGCTGCTAGGTCACAACGAAGCTATTTGGAATATTTTAAAACATTAACATTAATTTGAAGGGTTTTTTTTTGCTTTTTTCTAAATTGTGAATAATGGGTTCGTTCACATCTTAAGCCTTTTTTTTATTTTTAACCGCGTTAAAGGTAATTAATTAAAATTATGTATTGAACCTACCATACTCGCAGTTGTTTGAATGCTTGAATAACTTTGCCCTCCGTAAGTCGCAATTTCATGGATTTTACTTCCACCTGCCTTGAAATAGTCCCTGTGAGCCCGACCCAAGGGTGGGTTGTACACATCCGGTAAATCTTCTTTAAAAATGAAAAAAGTGCAAAATTCAAACATTTATTTTTTTTAAATTAATTTGTTCATACTTATGTTGCATTGAGAATCTGTTGCTCGTCTGTTGACTAAAGTGCACGATACGTACTGTGTAAAAAATATAATAGTTTAAATTAAAAATTATTATCTATTCATACAAAGATATTCAACAGTTTTCTCAAAAGGGATGCTTTTGAAATTTCAGAGCATTTCTCTTGAAATTGGCTCACAACATTAATTGTTTTGCATTTACAATACAATTAGACGTAAAACTCTCGACAGTTTTCGTCCGGAAGCCAATTCTTGTGCAAATCTTTTAACGAGTTTGATAGAAGTATAATATTTACGTTCACAGAATCCACCACTCTCCCCGTTGTATCTATGTATGGCAATAATCCGAAGATCCTTTGCCCAACAGTAGAAGACAGCAGCAACGAGGCGAATAATAAGGAGATGGTAAATGTACCTGCTTTAGATACAATTGTAGCATACAACACTTATTGAAACATTATAATATTTACGTAAACTTACCGTTAAATTTCATGATAGGTTTCAGTTTGTTGAAGTCAGATATACTTCTGATATTAGAACAGAATAATGGCTGCGTTTATATAGAACTAGTTTTCTCTGAGAAAACAGCTGGATGAAATACGGAAAACAGACATCATGTTACATAAAGATATGATTTCTTGAATATTAAAACTAAAAACATTAAATACATCTGTTATTGAGCAGCCAACGCAGGTGGGTATGCAAGATGAATGGGCGCTATGGTTATGCAACTCTCGTGTTAATCCTACCCTCGATAAAGTTGGCAGCTAGTGTGGTTTTAAGAAAGTTATGAAGTTCAACGGGAAAACCCGTAACTTAAGAGAAGTGTATCGTAAGAGAGGTTAAAACAGAAACAGTTAGATGAAATACAAACATAATATTATCGTGCGATAATAGTAGGCAATATATTGGTGGATGATTGGCGACAGCAATAAAATCAAAATGCATCTTTTGAATTTGCTTAATCATATTTATGCTTCATTGAGGATCTCTTGCTCGTCTGTTTACTAAAGCGCACCATACAAACCGTGTGACAAAAATTAATTATATAATATCATATATACCATTATATAAATATATAATTTCTTAAAAATCAAAATGAATCACGTTAAAAACATCTGTTGGAACAGCAAATACACATGGGCACATAAATGTGCTATGGTTATATAAACTCCCGAGTTGAACCTACCCCCAAAAAAGTTGACAGTCAGTATAGCGATACCAAATGAAAATATAATAGTCTGATAGTCACATAGAATATTGGTGAATGTTGGCTGGTTGAATATGAGCGACAGCGATAGCGGTGATTACTCTACTTTTAATTTACAAAAATACCAGTATCACTTCTTGTTGCTATCTTGGTTTCTAAACAGGTCCCGGCTGTATAAAATCGATACTTTAAGCCCAAAGCGCAACTTTCATTATGAAATCTCTTTCTCCGTCTTCAGAGACCAATCCGAGTACGATTAAATCTCAAGTGGTGAACAAATCCATCATGACAGAGTCAGAGGTCAACATCAATAAATATTAGCTACCGAAAAATGTCTTTCCAAGGAAAAAGAGGACAAAATAGCTTAAATAAAACTGATAATTCTGAGCCTGAATAGCGCACTTAGTTCAAAGACCCGTGAAAAGCCGATCGTAGCCTAAAAAGGTCTGCAATAAGCACAGAAAAGAGCATTACATATATGGGGAAAGTATTTGGATCGAAAGAAAGAATACTCCGACTTCGAGATCGACACCGACGAATCATTTGCACAAACATCAGCAAAAAAATAAATAAATTGAAATATTTTTAAAGCCTTTAATTAAATAGATTTGTTTTTCTACCTTCCTAATCTCTTCCAATCTGGAAACTTTTACAGGCTACAGTCAGGAGTCTTCTTTTCAGTTTATTCATCTCATCAATTACTATATTGTGAATAATTGTTATTTCACATGACCAGCAACTTAAATCGCACTCACTCATCACTTCACTCACTATAGCAGCATCACACACCCGTACTTCACTCAATAGTAACCACTCATTCCCTCTAACCCACTAATTTTTGCTTCCTTGAATCAGAATGAAATGTACAGACCGATTAGTTCTCTGATCCGCTTATTTGTGCAAGGTATTAGACATCTTTTATTTTCGTTTCAATTACTGTCTTTGTCAATCGCTTGGTAACCTCTTGGGTTATCCTTTCAACATCGTCCTCTCTTTCATTTTTTAAGGTTTGAATTTCGTGTTGTAATCGTTTTATGTCCTCGTTCTGGCGAAGAATAATAATTTCTGCATTAGTCTGCGATTTGTTTTCTTGCGCGGCTGCTCGACGCTTTAGTTGCTCTGTTTCTTCGTATAGCTCAAGAATCAATTGATAGTTGTAAAGGCAATGGGATCTTAAAGCTTCATAGCATTCTCTCTTTGTCGGACTCTTCGTTTTCTTGGAGAATATAGTCGAAAACAAACTTTTTGTCTCCCTAATAAAACTCCTAACTGCATTCGAAACTACTGTTTGGGTTTGGTCGAGCATCATCGGTTCTGTGGTAATTGAAAGGTGTAGCACGCATGTATATATGATTTTTCAAACCTAAAACTATAACTGCAACTCTACAAGTTCGTAAGTCTTTTATGAATGATCAGCTGTAATAAATGGAATGGGTAAATATGTAAATTAATATTTCATTGGATTTAAAGTGAGTCTGTGAGTCACAAATCAGTGCCTCACTTTGGCTCCAACATACACAGAAATTAACCATAAGAAAATCAAATTATTTTTCAAAACCCGACAGATTACATTAAAATGTATACTATTTATGTTTGCCTTGTGATTGGGCCGTGTCTTTTTTCTAACGCAAATTATCGACATTATTTGTTCCAGAATGAATTACAGTATCAAATATAATCAAATTAAGTGTGAAAAAGTTCATAAAAAAATTACCTATTATATTCTGTTACTCTGTTAGTTTGATTATATATATATTTAAAAAACGAAGACAGCATGTACAACTGTTGCTGGAAACTCATCATATAAATAATGGAAGTAATCATCAGGGTCAGAGGGTGAATTTTTTCATATTCAATTTTTAATGAAAATTTTGAAGCTTTATGTATTTATTTATTCATATGTTCTAGTTTTTTTTATCAAGTTTTTCATTTGAAAGTATATAATATTTTTCTTTGGTTTATGGTATGCTTGAACATGCCACTGCTGTCAACTTTCTTATGGGTAGGATTAACATGGTAGTTGAAAACACATTAATCTCGGACAGATGTACATCGTTTGTTCAAACAAAAAGTTTCTTAAATCTTACAGTTGGAATACATTTCAAAAATTATACATGGAAATAAGGTTGCTGGTAGCCAACACAACTGGCTCCATATAAGCAGAGCAGTTCTTTAACAATCTAAGAGTATTCTTTTTACTTTAAACTGTAAAACATCTCTTTTTTCGTCTTCATCATGTTGCTCAAAGGTAATATATTTTTTTTATGTTGTTAAAAAATACTTTTAAAAAATATATCACTGTAACAAGCTCATTTCTCGATTTCTCGATTTCCATGTAGTGATAGGAGCTGTTTTATTTATCGCCTCATTTCTTGGATCCTTCGGGCAGACAAGCGGACAATTCTTACCGTACAAGAGTTCAAATAACAGATTATTAGATGATATCAACGTAAATACTATACATTTAGTTTCATTTTAAAGCGTTTTAAAAACACAATTTTTTAAATACCTTTATATTTTCCCCTTACACTATACTTTTTCTCGCAGTATGCAGCTTGCACGTGGTTGAACGACCGAGCTTTTAGCGGATGTCACATAAGTAAGAACACAGTCCAGAATTTCTAATAGTTAATTACTATATAATTTCTATGATACAATTCATATTAGCGATCATAATAAAATAATGATAAAATCGTATGATTTGATGAGTAATCATAATTTTATTAATTAATAATGCGCAAGCAAGGATTATGAATTAATGGACTTCACTGTCAAACTATTTTAACCAGCAACTAATTAAAATGCGAAATTTGTTTCATGACTAAACAGAAGATGTTCCAGACTATACGAAATACAATTTAGGTCTTGCTCACAAGGATTTGGTCGGTTCCGGTACTGAGAAAATGAGGACTAATGGGATAAACCCACAAACAGTCAGAGATGTCGCATTTAAGGTAATGCCATTAGAATATTGGTAAGATAAGATATATACATAATAATGGGAAACTGGATTTGTTCCTTAAAAAAAAATACAATAACACCTAAGTACCTATTTGTTTAATAGTAGGAATTTGCAATTTCCGAGTCTTTTCTTATTGGTCTCTTAAGTAAATCTGCACAATTAACATGCATGGGTCAATGTGTGTTTGTATCAACAGGAATATAGGACACTATTAACTGAATTAATTTATTGATATGTTGCTGATTCGTGTTAATTAATTATATTTTGTTTACTTTTATAGTTTGATTGTTTTCTTGCTGCTTACATGACGAAGGGCTGTATGGGTGGAACCACGGCTCGCATTACGTTTGCTCTGCTTGACGGATGTCGTATTGTTCCTCAAGATTGTAACTTTATTAGCGAGTTGTTTGATAAAACAACAAAGCTGAATTAAAATTTAAGAATTGAGGTGGACGAACAATCACTCTTGGTTTTGCGAAGCATATTGAAACCAATCATCATAGCTTATGCTGTTACTTGCTTGTATTATTAATCTTTAAGTTGGGTTGACAGATTAAATAATACAACAGGTTAAAAAATAAATGTTTTATTCGTGTTGTTTTCATTCATTGATACATAGAAGCATTAACCAGCAGAGAATTATTATCGGTTCAATTACAAACCACAAATCTGGATTATAAATAACAAAAAGTAGAATATTAGACTTGAGGGCCGAAATATGAGCAGATACAATCGTTATTATTTGTTGTTTTTATTCTGTTTTATTTCTGTTGCAGATTGTTACCGATTCTTTGGGTAGACTATTACTGCAGCAGAATGCAGAAATATTTACTATCACAAATGCAGTAACTAGTCCACGAATAGATAAAATCGCCTATTTAATTGAATAAGGTGCATAGTTCTAGTCCTGTGTTTGAGTTTGTCTAGCCAATGTATTGTTTCCATTTTTTTGGCTGTCCGGTTTCCGTTGACATCATTTTGTCATTACCATACCTATAGGGGCTAAATTTTTTTGGCTGTCCGGTTTCTGTTGCATCAGTTTGTCATTATCAAACTAGTGGCTAATTTTTTTTTGTTGGGATCAGTTTGCCCTTACTACACTAGGGACTATATTCTTAGACTGATTGAGACTTACATATCAGCAAATTTGAGGTGATAAGTTTATTTGCAAAGGGGGTTTAATGGTTTGGCTATCTTTTTCACTTAATTGCGAGCCAGCGGAGTTTTTTGAGCGAAGCGAAAAAAAACGAAGCGTAGGCGGAGCTAATAAGTCGTGCGTAAGCGTGAATAAGAATGTTCTGCTTAGGGACTGTTTTTTCCTTGACCGTTTCTGTTTGCGCCAAAAAACTGACAAAAATACAACTACACCTTTTCTGTGTAGGGACTTTTTTCCTTGGCCGTTTCTGTTTGCGCCATAAAACTGATAAAAATACAAATACACCTTTTCCACGTAGGGACTATTTTTTTCTTTGACCGTTTCTGTTTGCGCCGAAAAACTGATAAAAATACAGATACACCTTTACCACGTAGGGACTTTTTTTTTCTTCACCGTTTCTGTTTGCGCCCGAAAACTAATAAAAAGTACAAATACATCTATTCTACGTAGGGACTGTATTTTCCGTGACCGTTTCTGTTTGCGCCCGAAAACTATAAAAATACAGATACACCTTTTCTATGTAGGGACTGCTTTTTCTCTTCTAATAAAGCCAGCCACAAACTTTCATATATACATTTAAGAAGATGCAACCTTATTTGCAATCATTGGTTAAAATAAAAATACCTAGCTGTCATTATGTGTATAATACAGCTACACTGGATTACTCTATCTATAAGGCGAGCTGAAAAGCTCTGCTTTACTATCTTATTATGGTAGTTATTTTCCTATAATATAGCTATGGTGGATTACTTTATCAAAAAAGCGAGCTGAAAAGCTCTGCTTTACTATCTTAAAAATATAGATACAGTGATACACCTTTCCTACTTGGGGACGGTTTTTTCCAGACCGGTTTTGTCTGTGTCCTAAAATTGATAAAAATACATATACACATTTTCTACGTAGGGACTGTGTTTATCTTCTAATAAGCCAGCCGCAAACTCGTATATATATATTTAAGAAATTGCAACCTTATTTTGCAATCATTGGTTTAAAAAAAAAAAACCTAGCAGGCTTTATGTGTATAATACAGCTACGCTGGATTACTTTATCAGGAAGGCGAGCTGATATAATGAGTGAATTGATTAATCAATGCGTGAATCAATGAACGAAGTAAATCGCAATTTTTCATTCTGTTTCCGCTTGAAATTCATTTTAAAGCTATTATATTCGTGCCTGCTGTTGAATTTCATAAATATACATAGAACTCCTATTACTCTCGCGAGATGAGCAATCTATATGTAAATATTAAAATTGTTCAATGTATCAATTAACTATTAGACTAAAATTTATTTAAAATAAGAACCGATATAAAATATCATTTAAAAAAAGAAAACTATATGAAATTGAGGCATGTGGACAAATCATATGGTGAATTTGCGCTCAGCATGATGAAAGTAGGCATAATAATAATAGAATAACCACCCGCCCAATAGATATTAGATTACATTTTTCTCTTAATTTAGCAAATTTTTCTCTGTATTCACATCATGATTTCTTAGTTGCTACGTGCTTTCAACCATAATATTGTATTATTGTGCATTCCTTTCATTTTTAAAGTCAACTATTGGATCGAGTTGAATTGTGTGGCAACCTTAGTACCCATACTATAGGCATCAGAGTTAATTATATACCAGTCGTTCTCCTTAGTGTGCCAGTTGGTTTCAGCAGAACCAGTCTCCAAATTTGCAACAAAATTAAAATTAATGTAAGTACTAAGTATAGGCTAAAATAAATTATAGAAAACTTTATTTTGGTTTTTAACATGAACACATATGTTTTTATAGTTCATATTATCTGTTACCATCGTTATCGTTTCCTTTCTTTTCGTCTTTAGAATGGCTGATGCAAAACCAGTATTTTTCTCACGACGATGGTGAAATCATTCATAACGGTATAAGATTCAATTATTGGCATATGTCTACATTTTTGTCATTGTCCAATGTATACACGATACACTCAGTTATTTAGAATTGCGGAAGACCATCACTCCCTACAAGGAGAGTTGATGTCTGTTAAGACCGACTCATTTTACCAGATAGCAGAACTTCGCAGTGTAGTGGATGACTTAACCAAGAGATTGACGAAGCTCGAAAACGAGCAAAGTAATACTTAAGCTACCTTCTAATCATTTTTAAAATAAAAAATTGTATTTATAATTTATGATATTAACTTAGATTACCAAGAAAATGTATCCAAAATGTATTAATTAATTTTTTTCTTTTATATTGTAGATTCAAATCATCAGAACGCATTAAGTGCACTTAACATATCAGGAATAAGGCACAACATTATAGTCGTAATGCCTCATAATACTGGTAACATTTCAATTAGTGACCAAATCAACTACAATCGAGGCATTGATGGGAAAAGCTGTAATTAAAATACTTTTGCAATTAATCATTAAATATTTTTTACTGAAGAGATTGTTTGTTTTTTTTAATTATGAGTTGTCCAAAAATTAACTAGAACCATCTATTACCTCTTATAACAGATATGAACTTGACACCAGGTGAAACTGATGAATCACACATTAACACTCATGAAAATCAAACCATGGAAAAATAAACTTTCATTTTGTTCTTAAAAGTTACTGATATGACAAAAAATTTTGCGTTTAAGTCTGCTTGAAAAAAAAATCAGTTTGAATGCTGGAATGAAGGTAATATGCAAAAGTAAAAATGTGTTAGATTATATATTAAATTATACATAAGAGAAGAGAGTTTGTTACAAGGCGAGATATAGATCATCACCAAAGTACAGTATCCTGGGTAGAAATGTGCACCCCCCTAAAAAAAATTGTGCTGCCCTCTATGAGCCAAGTTAAAAACTTTTATGAAAACGCGAGTTAAAAACAAAGAAGCATGGAAGAATGGGAGCGAAAGAGAGATGGACGAATAGAAGGAGGGAAGAAAGATAGCCAATAGCAATATTTGGCCTTGTGGTTGGTCTATCCTTTCCGATAGACCAACCACAAGGCCAGACATTGCTATTGGCGGTATTTTCTTTTTTTTCATATATGAATGGAGAATTCCCTGCTCCAATAGGCACCAGACTGCTTCTGGGGGAGGTAAAACTTATTTTTCAAAGTGCCCTCGAAGAGATTCGAAATCGTGTCCTCGACAATGGTTTTGACAGCAACCAGCGCCCTAACCGTCTTAGCCAAACGGCTGATAGTGAGAAAGCATAAATATACTATTTATACAAGTGTAGCCAGTTGTTTTCAAATATTTTTTGACAACATGCAGTATCTCCCATTATATTACCAGTATGGGAATACTTAATGAAATAGAATGAAACAGATGTTATCGGCTGACTTTTGGACGAAATTACTGATCACTTTCAAATATTTCAAATTCAATTCATTCTTTTCAAATTCTGTTTGGCTTATATGGTAGCATGTCGGACTTTGAATCTATTGGTCAGTGTTCGAATCTTCCCACTAATTTTTTACTTTTTCCCAATAATAAGATGGTGATTTCAGATATGCCATTGAAAAATTATTATTATACAAGTGTAGCCAGTTGTTTTCAAATATTTTGTGACAACATGCAGTATCTCCCATTATATTACCAGTATGGGAATACTTAATGAAATAGAATGAAACAGATGTTATCGGCTGACTTTTGGACGAAATTACTGATCACTTTCAAATATTTCAAATTCAATTCAATCTTTTCAAATTCTGTTTGGCTTATATGGTAGCATGTCGGACTTTGAATCTATTGGTCAGTGTTCGAATCTTCCCACTAATTTTTTACTTTTTCCCAATAATAAGATGGTGATTTCAGATATGCCATTGAAAAATTATTAAAATTTCTGTGCATTTTCTGAGAACATACTAGCAGTATGGGTATTCATAATGAAATGGAATGGCAAAAATATCTCATCGATTTACTTACGGACCATAGAACTGCTAAGTCTTATTAATTCCTAGTTTCATTCGCTCCTATCAGTGCCATTTGGCTTATGCGGTAGAGCGTTGTGCTTGTAATTTGACGCTCTGTGTTCGAGACCATCCCAAATGGACTTTGTATTATATTTTTCAATTAATTTGAAAAAAACAGCCTCACATTATACTAGCAGTATGGAATGTTTAATGAAATTAATTGAAAATAGATCTCATCGACTGATATTTGGACGAAATTTCCGATAACTTGCATTTGTTCCTAGTTACATTCAACTCAATCTAGTGCTACTTGGCTTATACGGTACAGCGTCGGACTTGAAAAAGGTCGCTCCGCGTTCGAATCTGTAAAATTCCGGGGTTTCTAATTTCTTTTTAGAGTGTTAAAAAAAAATCTTTGAAAAACAGTCTCCCATTATACTTAGAGTACGGAAACTTTTTGACCGAAGAGGGCATCGAACCCAATACTTCCGATTTGGAATCGGACGCTCTACCATATAATCCAATCTGTGGCTGTCTGGAATGATAGAAAATGAGTGTATATTCGAATCAATAGCATATATGTATTTTTAAAATTTTCGGTGATAATGTGACTGCTATATAGCTTCCGAATCTTTTTCACAATGTTTTGACTTTCGGACCAGTCTGGATTATTCTATTCTTCAGTTCAAATGATGTTTCAAACTTACAGTACGGAAAATTAGAATGAAATGTAATGAAAAAAAGATCTTATGGTTCGACTTTCGGACGAAATTACTGATCACTTGCAATTATTCTCAGTTAAAATTTATTATCCCAAAACCATTTAGCTTACACGGCAACACGACAAACTTCAAATCAATGGGCCAGTGTTCAAAACCAACAGATTTAATTTTTTTAAATAATAAAATTTGTTTTAAATCATTTTGGGTGATCATTAATATTTACTAACAGTAACTTCGTTATAAAATATAAGTTATTTTATATTATTCTTAAGAAAGAGTAATAACAAATGGAACCCGACCGTATCTCTATTTTAAAGTGAAATAATGTTTTCCTCTAGCACTTATTTAAAGAAAAAAAAAATTGACAGCTAACGTTGGATTCTTGAATCTTGATTCTGAAACATTGATCACTATTTTTTTTAATTCAAAATATTAAAAAAGGTAAAAACTAAATTAAAGTAAAATCCTAATTAAAACGACAAAATACAGCGTCGAATTCGTGTCATACGCGTAGGAAGCGGACACTCTACCATCTAACCCATTCCATTGATATCCACCACGACAAAAAATTATTATATATCCAAATACCAAAAAACATTGTATTTTTTTCGATAGCTTTCGAGTTTCTTTATAAATGGAATGCCCAAAATATAACGGAAGTAATGGTTTTTTTTATTATTTTTTCAAGTATTGGAAAACAGAAATAATAACAAAAAAAATATCAAAAAGGAAAACAAATCTTCAACGCTGGAAAAACGAAATTAACCAAAAGTAGAGAAAATTGGAAAAAAGGAATAAATTTAAATGTCTAATCTACACTACAGCATCTTCTCAGGTGAGTATCATATGTGAAAAAAGTTATTTTTAGCTAGAAAATAGCAATAATAATAATAATATTATTAATACCGTTAATATCCGCACCAATATCCATTATTCCCGAGCACCAGCTCAATTCGACTTTCCATCGAATAAGCCAACCGCTCGCATAGATTCGGATGCTCATAACGATATCCTTCCCAAATCTGCTCTACATTTTCAAACAAATCAAATGGGTTTCGAATATGTCTTGCCTCCATGTCCGTAATCATCATCGCCCAGATGTTTTCGATGGGATTGAGATCCGCACCTTTTGAGGGCCATGGGATGATTTGGATGATTGGAAGATTTCTCCGCATTCGACCAGCGTTAATTTCAGCAAAAAAAAATTTGACATTGTTGGCTTGATGGATCCGCGATTGGTCATGAACGAAATACAGCGGCTCATTTCCCGGAAACTCTTCCTCCACGTAAGGAATGAAGTGATCTCTAAGAAGATCCATATACTTCACAGAGTCGAAGGTCCCATTGATATGAACCAAAGGCCCAAGACCTTTGGAGCTGAAACAGCCCCATACAGGGACTGAGGTTCTCCCGCTACGATCCTTGATCACGACGTGTTGAGGATGAAACCTCGATTCAAAACCTGGCGTGCGGTAAACAAATTTTTTACCGCATTCATACGACCTAAAATATTTTAAGAAAAGAAAAATATTTAATGCCGTTATATATTATTAAATATATTTTGAAATGTTTTAAAATTAATTAACTTTGAAGTAAGCATTTAAATAATTTTTTACAATTGATAATTTTTTTTACATGTCAAAAATATTAATTTAACATTAATAAACCAATTAATTTGTGATATATTTAAAAACGAGTATAAAAATAAATAAAAAATATTACGCAAATGTCTTTTCATCAGTGAAAAATACATTTCCCCAAAATTGAGGGCCACGATCGGCGTAAAGATTACAAAATTGAACCCGGCCGTTTGCATGTTGAGGGGTCAGAAAAAATTCTTCTTCCGCTACCCGAGGCATCAAGCCGGCTTCTTTTGCTCGTTTGATGATGACATAATCGCTTATATGCTCCAGGTCGGCAGCAACTACAAAAAAAAATTTATTAGTTATTTAAATATTGCTAATATTTTTTATTTAGATTATTTATTTAAATTTTTTAATATTAATTGTTTTATTTAAAAATTTTGGCGTGGTTTTTCGTTAATTTTTTTTTTCAATTTATATTAGTTTTTGTAAAATTTTTATTATTTATTTAAGTATTTGTTTTATTATTTAGACTTTTAAGTTACATTTAGTTATTTAATTTTGCTAACTTATTTATTTATACATATTATTATCGTGTTTTTAAGATCGAATTGGTAATTTAAAACATTTTTATTTATTTATTTGATTTCTGTTATTTAAAATATTTTTTGTTATGCTTCCATAAACTAGTTTTGTCCAATTTGAATTATTAATTTAAAACATATTTTCGAATTTATCTATTACTTGCAACTTCACGAGCAGTTGTTATAGGCTGGGCTTGAATAGCTTGCACAATGCGCTGGTCCTCAGCCGGAGTCGTGATTCGACGAGCCCCAGAGCCTGGTTTTCGTTTGATGTCACCAGTTTCGGTGAACCGATTTATCCACAGCCTAACAGTTTCGAATCTCTTCGTGGACAAATTCACTATAGACACTTGTTTTATTTTCTTTTTAAAATTAACTTTGATTCTTGATCCAGAAAAATAGATCAATTTTGTTTTAAATGAAAAAAGAACATCGACCGAGAAGGGTATCGAACCCAACGCTTTCGATTTGAAATCGGACGCTCTACCATATAATCCATTCCATCGCTGTCTACAGTGATGGGAAATGAGTTTATATTCGAATCAATAGCATATATGTATTTTTAAAAATTTCGGTGATAATGTGACTGCTATATAGCTTCCGAATCTTTTTCACATTGTTTTGACTTTCGGACCGGTCTGGATTTTCCTATTCTTCAGGTCAAATGATGTTTCTCTCTTTCTCCCTCTCCCATCGCCGCTGGGTTTTTCTGTCTAGCTCTGTGCCTCTATCCATATTTGTAAAGCTCTTTGGTCCTTTTTGAGAATATCAAGGAAATTCGTCTTCAATTCCATTTCAAAAAGTCGTGCTGCCATGAAGATTCGAACTCGGAACTTTTTGGTAGAAGGCGAGTACTATATCGACTACACGACAAGTCTTTTGTAGCAGATGTCTTACAAAAAGAATACATCACAATGCAGATGGATAGCCGCTTTACAATATATATATTGTATATTTTGAAAAGTTGGTTACCAGCCGTGCGGCATAGGTGATTGAGGCGCTGGTCTTCAAATATTGAGGTTGCTAAAGTGTTCGAATCTTATTATGGGGAAATTCCCTTTAGAAACCTTTATCTAATTTTTTTTTTGACTTAACTTTGATTCTTGGTCCAGATTAATAGATAAATTTTGTTTTAAATGAAAGAAAGGAAAAAAAACTGTTACCTAGGAGGGCGTCGAACCCAATGCACCCGTTTTGGAATCAGACGCTCTACCATATAACCCATTCTATTGCAAGTTAAATTGACAGAAATTGAGTATATATTTTAATCAATAGAATTTATATATATATTTTTTGAAAAATCGATGATAATGTGCCTGCTATAGCTTCGGAATCTTATTCACATTGTTTTGGACCTGTCTGAATTTCCGCATTCTTCAGTTCAGTTAATGTTTCTCTCTCCCATCGCTGCTGGGTTTTTCCGTCTAGCTCTGTCCATATTTATAAAGCTGTTTGGTCCGTTTTGAAAATATCCGAGGAGATTCGTCTTCAATCCCATTACAAAAAGAGAAACTTCTGTGAAGATTCGAACTCAGAACTTTTTGGTTGAAGACGAGTGCTGTAGCCACTATACCATAAGTCTTTTGTAGCACCCTGTCTTAAAAAAGACTATATCACAATGCAGATGGATACCCGCTTTACAGTATATATAGTATATTTTGTATAGATGATTACTAGCCGTGTGGCGTAGGTGACTAAGGCGCTGGTTCTGCCAGTACTGAGGCTGCTACGTTTGGAGTTCGAATCTCGCCGGGGACATTAATTCATTTTAGACCTGTTGGAGATATCTCGAAGCCAATTGGTTGAGAGTGTTCTCCATTCATTTAGGAGGAAAAAAAGAAAACCGCCAATGGCTATGTCTACCGCGTGGTTGGCTTATCATCCCTATGCTCCCTCCTGTCATTCGTCCGTCTTTGTTTTCGTCTCATTCTTCCATGCTTTATTTTTTTTCGCTCGGGCTTGCACGAAAGCTTCTAAAATGGCTCATAGAGGGCAATACTTATCAGCGCGTGGGGGTGCACATTTCAATCCAGGATACTGTACCTATGAAATACTCTACCAAAATTACCAAACCTAGATATTGATTCTTCAACGCTTTAATCTTAATCATCATTCTCAAATGAATTTCCTTTCCTGACAAACTATCATATTAAATTTAATTTTTAAAAAACTATTTCCAATAAGTTAAAATGCTGTAAAATCGCAAACAAAGATATAATATGTATTAGAGGGAAATAATTATTAAGCCCTCGCTTCTCCTTTATTCCTTGATTAATTCATATTTTTAGGGGGTTGCTAACTTGGTTTCTACAGGATCTTTCTGTATAAGATAGACACTTCTAGTCTAAAATCTAACTCTCACAATGCAATCTCCTTCTGCACCTTTAGAAACCGTAATAAGTGTGAACTCCTATCAACTGATTAAGCTTTTAGACTCGTTCGCTGCCGAAAAATCCCTTTCTAAGCAAAAAGATGACAAAATAGCTGAATTGGAGGAGAGAATTCTGAGCCTTGGTTCAAAGAAAAGTGAACAGCTGATCTCTACTGAAAAAAAGGAACCAACAAAGAAGGAGACGAAGTAAATATGTTACGGAGGAAGAGTACTTGAATGGAATGAAAGAATAACGCGACAAATTAGCTGCAGACAGAAAATTACGAAAAGAAGCGATCGCTACACACATTTACTATAACAAATTATGCTTTGATATCCCTAAGAGACCATTTCCACTTTTCTCTAAGCGCCATGTTAAGTGCAGCTGGTTCAAGCACAATAAAGTTTTCTATGAAGTCTCCGAAGAAGAATACAATGAATAGAATTGTCAATAGAATAGTCAACATTGGTTTATAATGAATGACTTAACGAAACAGTGAATTAATTCATTAATGCGTGAATCAATGAACGAAGTAAGCATAAAATTAATCTTTAAACGGTTGCAATTCATTTTTACAAATTTAACATTTTTCCTGGTTTAGGATTTCATAAATATGTTGTTGCTATACATTTGTAACGGCATTTATATATAGGCCTACGACCATTTATTTCTTTCACATTTTCTTTAAAACAATAAAATCAATGGTTGAACACTTAATTTCAGGTTTGCCGCGGTAGACTATGTAATAGATGGCCAATATTTAACGCATTCTTTCCCGATGGCCAACCTGTTCATCAAAGAAAAGTTCTGATTTAGCCATTCCCTTTTTATGACCTGAAGCAATACGCAAGGAGTAAATATTTTATGTATTTTATCGAATATGGAAATCTAGAGAATAATTAGAATCGAATGAAATGTAATATTTCTTAAATTTTTAAGATTGTAGTTTTCTGGTGTTAAGACAATGCAATACAGAAAAAAGAAATTATATCTTGTTTAGCTATTACAAATACTGTAACCACTTTTCTGGGGGGAAATATCTTTCTTGGTAATTTATTCCTCCGGATATATTCAGAGGTGACAACGCTCTGGATTAACCTTAAAACAGAACTGTAGTTGCGAGAGTGTGCAAATCCAAATTCATATACTCATTCCCATTTTCATCATATTTCTTGGCTTCTCTTCAAGATGTAGAAAAGTAAGCCTTTTCACCGGCTCCTACACCCAACAAGAGGTCACCATCCAAGGCGCCAATGGGATGTGAACAAATTTTGGCGTCAATGGTCTTTGATCATCTTGTCAGAATTATCAGAAATGCTTCTACATTCGCTATTGTTCCTTTCGTTTCTCATGTAAAAGCATATCAACCTCACAAAAACGGACGACGAAAATATGCACGTAGTCATAGCCATCGAATAATTTACCACTCCTTAAAATGGAAAAAATGGAGGGCCTTATCAAGCTAACCAAAATGGAAAACCTTATCAATATAACCTCACGAAATTTGACGAGGAAAATATACGCGTAGTCATAGCCAAAGAATATCTTATACAACCTTACAAAAATGAATAACCTTATCAACCTCACGAAAATGGACGAGGAAAATATGAACGTTGTTATAACCTTCGAATATCTTACCAACCTCATAAAAATGGAAGGCCTATTTAATCTCACAAAAATGGACACGGAAAATATACACGTAGTCATGGCCATCTAATATTTTACTAACCTCATTGGAAACTCCAAATGATGACCGATAAAGATGAACTTTGGTGAGTGATAATTTCAAGAATAGACATCACTTGATGGTCCTGATGCTTTAATTTCTCAATACAGTACGTAGGTCAATATAATAATATTCTAGTAAAAGACTCGTGATCGTGCTTCATCCTAATATTGTGCATATGTAATCCAATATACATGATTTACTACCCGTGCCATTAATCAAAGATATAAGCAGCAAATATCAAAATGCCGCTTCCTAAACATTCTGAAAAACAAGATCTCTTGTTTTTCAGAATGTTTAGGAAGCGGTTGAGTGAGCTATATTGAGGGAGTTACTAAATAAATGAGTGGATTGACTAATTAATATGTGATTAAGTGTGAATAAATGAACGAAGTTAAACGAAAGTTCACCAATCTGCTCAAGCTTGAAATTGAATTTATAAGCTACCTACATTATATCGCATTTTATATTTGTGCCGGTTATTGAATTACATAAATTGTTTATTTTATAATTGTGCAGCTTCTTTTTTTATTTCCTAATAATTTTTAATTTTCGCTGATAAACTGCTAAACGCGTTCAAATCTGCCGCGCGGTTGCGGTTGAGTGCGTTAAAGCTACATTTGATAAATGGCATCATAATAGAAATGTAAAAATAAATTCTTCAATTTATCAATTATTTGTTAGAAAAAGCCATTTCAAAGAAGAACCGACCAAATACATTAAAAAAGAAAGTTAATATATTGAGGCATGTACCTCGTCCATTATATTGCAATATATAATTCTATGATGGCCATTTCCGACGATAATCTCGCATTAGCGGTAATAGATTATGCAAGACAGATTAAAACTAGATTTCAATTAGATAACAGTTCAATTTTTTTTAATATATGCGCATAAATTTGAGACAAAAAGAAATTCTTATAATCAAAAATTAGACAAGCATCAGAACGAAAACAAAATGTAAATAAGCTAAAGCCTTTTAGTTAAATCGAAGATTTTTACAACTCATTTGCGGAATCATGTATTATACGCTTTAAAAAAAATTATATTTGGA
This sequence comes from Chydorus sphaericus, assembly GCA_030141595.1. Classification (NCBI taxonomy): domain Eukaryota; kingdom Metazoa; phylum Arthropoda; class Branchiopoda; order Diplostraca; family Chydoridae; genus Chydorus; species Chydorus sphaericus. Next base: position 239,729 of record CM057933.1, on the reverse strand, counting down.
AAATGTGAAAAAAACCACCTGGCACCAGCGCAGTAAATAATAGACCTCATTATTTCCACTTAATTTAGCAAGTTTTTCTCTGTATTCATGCTTTCTTTGTTCAGAGCTACGTGCTTATTACCACGTAATATTGTGCATTCCTTGCATTTAAAAGGTCAATAATTGGATCGAGTAGCATTGTTGCAGCAATATACCCACTGCGCATCAGAGTGATGAATGATGCAAGCAGGTCTCACTTGTGTCCCAGCATTTGATTGTGCCAGTTGACTTTAGTAGAAGCAGTCTCCAAATTTACAGTTAGCTCAACATGAATGTGAGTATATATTAGGGTAATTAGCAATTAATTTTGGAAATTATTTTTATTTTATTTTTCACAATGTTGCCTAGTTCCCATTATTGCTTGTTATTGGCGCCGTCTGTTTATTCGTCGCTGGAAAACCGCTGGTTAATGACCAAGGTGAAAATCACTCAAAACCGGGGCTTGGTAAGATTGATTGATTCATTTTTTTATAACGGCCTTTGATTTTTGATTATTTTTTATCCAGACCACGAATTGGATGAGCTTCGAAATAAAGTCGCGTTTCTGGAAGAAGAGTTGTTGAGTTGCAGATTGGCGAAGCTCGAAAAACATCAAATAAGTAACTTATAAATTAGAAATAGAAAATGTATCCAAAATGTATTTCTTTATTTGTTTCTTTTATATTGTAGATTCAAATCATCAGAGCGCAATAAGAATTTCAGGAACTGGGCACAATATTGTAATATGCCCATCAATAATACGGGAAATATTACAAGTGGGGACCAATTCAACCAGCACAATCGAGACATTCATGGAAAAACAGGAAGCTGTAAGATTAATGCTTTTATAATTAATCATTTAATATATGTAAAACTGGAAAGATTTTTTTTTATTATGAGTTGTCCAACTAATTACTTATATTACTTATATAAGAAATAAGAACTAATAACTAATTACTTATATTACAGATATGAACTTGACACCAGGTGAAACTGAAAATCAAATCATGGAAAAATGAACTCTTTATTTGTTCCTATTTTTTCTTTTCTTTTTATGTTATTCATGTTTCTTTTTCCTTATTCCTGTTTGTCCTTTTCTGCCCCCCCCCCCTCTTCTATATATTCTTATTTTCACACACAAAAATCCAATAACTGCAATAAACATGAGTTGATTGACGCACTTTTTGTTGACCTTAATTAATAACAGCCAGAACAGCTCATAACGAGAGCCATGGTCAGTACCGTTGAATTTGTTCGATATTTCGAGTTTCACCGACCCTGGCAACTTCGCGCCCGGCGTTTATGCATCGGACTCGTGGTTTTGGAAGTTGATCAAGAAGGCCGGTTACTTTTTGTGTTCTTCTTTTCAACGGCTTTACAGGTCTGACCGCAACTAATAAAGCCGGGTCATTTCCATTTTAATTAAGCATTTTCGAAGGTATAATCTTTTATTAATGCTATGAGCATTTCCGAAGGTATAATCTTTTTTTAATGCTAATAGACTTTGCGAGATGTTGTACACAAGAAATGGCTCCAATAAAAATAGATTTCAATTACATAAGAATTAATTTTTTAAAGACATGAATGTAAAGATAACAGGAGACGTCAATAATTCGTCTTCCTTGCTTAGCACTTTAAAATATATATATTAAAAAGGCACGATTGACGACGCAATTCATCAGCAAATCGACGCCAACACTTTTATACAATATTTTCATTATTTAATCATTATAATTATAATGCTATAAGCGCACCTCCATTAAATATACTGCTGTTTCATAATCAACAATATGTATTCAACGTAAAATAACTCTAATGTAATATAGTGATATGATCATATGACTTATGAGTAAGATATTAATAATTTCTACTTTGTGTCCCAGCAATAATATGGGCCGCCGTTTGGGCCAATTATTTTCGTCCAAATTTTTATTTTGTTTACGTCCAAAATACATTTATTTACGCCCAAACTACATTTACTTACCTGCGCCCAAAATTTATTTAATCACGTTCATCTGATTTAATTACGCCCATTAGAATCACATTTATTCACGTCCATTCAACTTTCATTCAATATCTTCGCTTCTGGGTCTTTGTTTCGATAGAGAGGCTCCTTTTCCCGTAAGGCACAAAAATATTTGTTATTATTACATGACTATGAAAAATATAATATATTATAGCCTTCACGCAGTTGTTGATTAATTGATTTTTAAATGAATATTTTTTTCCTCGTGTTTGCACTGTTAAAAGTTACTGGTATGACGAAAATGAGGGTAACACTATCGCTGGAGTCTGCTTTAAAAATTTCAGTTTGAATGCTGGGATGAAGGTAACATGCAAAAGTAAAAATGTGTTATATTAGATATTGTCATATTGAATTATTCATAGAAGGAGAGAAGAAAAATTATTTGATGGCGCAATTACACATCGATGGGGCCAAAGCAAAAATGAGAGAAATTATTAGCACATAATGGCCCCCGCAAGTATTTTGGATGGGCGATCCAGAGAAAAACCAGTTTATTCACTATCTAAGTTGGTTACAAGGCAAGATAGATCATTATAACCGAGATCATTAGTACCTTCAATATGATGTTGTATCTACTTCTGCTGCAGAATAAGATTTTAAAGCCATCATCGATAATAGAATGACGAAGGACGAAGTCGCTTTATATCTTGACGAAAAGAGCCCCACAGATCTTATTGACATTGTAGTGCTGTTGGAGTGAATATTTCGAGTGAAAATAAAACTTATTCAACATATACAGGAAAGTAACAGGTTGATATGATGGAGTGGCACTTTCGAGTGTAGCTTCCCTATTGGTTGAATGGTTGATGCACTCATAATCTTCCTACATGTAGAATTTAAAAAATTAATTAAAGAATAACATTTTAAACCCTGATTTTCTATTCTAAAAACAATATCGCACGTTTTATTTTTCCTTTTGAAATATAAAATGTAAAATGTATGAATAAGTTTTTTATTCATACATTTATTTAACCCGGGCAGCACCGCAATATTGCAGGCATGTTGGTCGTATATACCATTCCGAGGTTAGAATATACGAAACCAATATTACTCCAATACTACAATGCATGCCGGTCCACTCAAAAACCAACACTGAAAATGTATATTGGCTCTACATTCAACAACCTATATTGTAAGAATATTAACTTTCACCAATAATATAAATGACTAGTGAAATGCTTAATGACAAATGGTAGTTACGGTTTTGTTGTTTCAATAATGGAATTCTAACATTGGTCCAATAATGAAAATAGATTAATTAAAAAAACATAGTTTTTTCCCTTTTACTCTTCTATTGCCTCTCTTCTCGGATGGATTACCGCTGTCCTCGTTTATTTACCGTCGTGATTCGTGACCCATATACTTCGTTAGACAATTACTTTGCATGGTTATTTGTTGATTAAGTAATGATTTTTATTAATTTATTGTTGTTATTACCTCATAGAATTTAGAGAATTTGTTGTCATCCATTTGATTTTTCTGCTGGGAGAGAGATTAGAACCTTAGAACTTTGTAAATATGCTTGTACCTTGATTTAGAAGATGTGCGCTCTAACCACTAGTCCATGGCGTGATGTCAACAAGGCTCATAAGTAAAGATATATATTCATTTGGCGCTGAAAATGACTGAGCTCTAATAAAAAAAGTAACTTAAGATTAACTATATACTATCAGCAGCTCTTTTATTTATGCCTATTCGTTAATATTATAAGCTTTAGTATTAGTATTATAATTTTTTAATCTTGGTAAATTCTAAGGCTTATAAATTCTTAGAATCTTATATTCATCCTCTTGGAAATTAGAAAGAACTATGTGTGATTTTAGTGATACTTTTGATTTGAAGATATAATATTGACAGAAATTTCGTGCACAGACCGATAATCCGTCACATGGCTTAACAATGCACATTTCCATAACTATTTTAATCCAAAAGATACCTTTTATCGGGTGTTATTAAAAGTGGCAAATAAAGTCATGTACCCAAGCAATCCGATGCGAAAGTTTTTCGGTTGAAAATTATGAAGAATTAACGCAATATAATCATGCAAAATGTTAGCATGCAGGCTGCATAAGTTAGCTTGTCTTAACAAGAATGATATGAGAAAAAATTGAGAAGAAGCAAATAATTGGAAATATATCCCCCCCCCCCCTCCTGCCCTTCTTTTAACTTATTGCAATATTGTGCCAATGTTGAAGTCCTATCATTGAGCCAATTGGAAAAAATGTTATCATTTGTTATTGAGCATTTCAATTATTATTTTTTTCGTTAACACTTATATTGTAATCATTAAGGCATTTGAATATTGGAAGAAAATATATTTTCAGTGTTGGTTTTTGAGTGGACCGACGTGCATTCTAGTATTGGATTTATATTGGATTGCTACCTTTGCCGTGCTACCCAGGAAGACGGCAAAAATTTTACTAAAGTGATTTACCCTGTAAACTGGAAAATGTTTTATGCCTTCTTCGTTACATTTTCAATAAACTTGATAGAAGACTTTATTTTAATATATCAATTTTTCAATTCCTAATATTTCAAATTAATTTATTTTCAAATGCAATTCCACATTGTTCTGTATTGGTATTGCAATATATGAATAACAACACTGTATAAATTCTCAAGCCATATACACTTTACATATTACGATTTTTGGTAAAAAACAATATTGGGCAAATATGTGTCAATATTGCGTGCTCTCCGGGTAAGTTCATACATTTATTATTTTATTTAAGTTCAAATTGTGATACATATGCTATTGATTCTCGCAAATTTTAATAAATTGGTACAACATCAATATACAGTGTCAGTAAAAATAATAGTATTAAGAAATAAGTAGTCGGTATAGTTTTTGGATTTCTTCACGTATTTTTATTTGACACTCACCTTCGAAGGATTCTTCCTAAAAGTCGCCGTCTTCTCATCTTGACCTGTTGAACATAGAAAGAAATTGTACTTTTTGTATTTCAGACCGTCTGAGTTGAAGTTGTCGAACGCCTTCTTTGTCGTATGGTGACAATTGTTGGTTAAAAGATCGTAGGTTTTGCTGGTCTTCCCTTTGTCCAAAAGGTATTGGATGAGCTGGGCTACCGTTCCCTTTCCTTCGGCTAGAGGAGTGTCAAAATGGTAAGATGGCCAGCTCATAACCATCTCGTCACCGGGGGTAGAGTAGCTAATGATTTTGTTCGCACTGCTTGGTCCTCCACACTTTTCCAAGGTAAAAACACAACTTTCGGCCTCTATGTAAATCTTTGTGTGAGAAAAGGGGCTGCTGTTTGATCCATTTCTAATCACGGCAATATTTCTAATCCTCTCGTCAAATTCGGGAAATTCGTGAGAGGTTAGTTTTTCCTTCAATTTAGTGGGAGTGACTTTGAATGGTTGTGAGATCTTCTTTTCGTCTCCATCGAATGAGACCCGTAAATACTGGTGCAAATTGTCTTCAGTATCGTCATACTCGACTGGCTTCATGTTTGATTCTTTGATTGGCGTTGATTTTGGAGCTTCTAACGAAAACATGTAATAGTTAAAGCTGATTGCGGTCCTATAAATACGTTCTCCCATCAAAAAGTGTATTTGCCGAATGTCTTTCTGTTCTGGTATTTCGTTATAGATGGTTGAAAGTTGATAAAAAAATATAAAAAGACAAACAAATGCATTCAGATTATGAATTTGTGACCGTAAAACATTGTATTGTGTGTAAAACATGATCCATTATGATAGAAGAAAACAAAAAGGCTTACCTTATTATTAGTAGGCTATTACACTTCTTCAGTGCTCTTCGCCAAGCCTTTATTCGATGTTCGTTTAAACCTAAAATAACTTTTTTTTTAAAAGAGTACAGAAATGGTTCCTGGATTTGTAATATAGCCTACGACAATTCAAACCGATAGGAAGAATGAAGATTTATACCTCTTTAAGTCTTGCTTCACACATCGCGCCCGTTATACCCCCGCGTTATACATCGCGCCCGAGTTTGGGAGATTGTTAAGGCCGGTAAATTTTTAGATTTTTATTTTCCAACCTTCGAAAAGTCGTATTTTTACTCAATCAATATAATGCTATTAGCGCACCTCTGTTAAGTAATCCTACTTCGAAATCAACAGTTTTGACAAACTAGTCTGGTACTATACAAATTTTCAAATGATTATTTTTTTCAACCACGGGAAAGTATATTTCAATCTTGTTAGGCTATACAAGTTTAGTTGGCCTTGGTCAGAATTCATCTGTGACGAATTTCTTCAACATATTTTCCAAGTGGTATAGCAACTAGAACATGTATAAGTGCGCAAAGTTCGCGTCTTTTGCCAATTTATAGTAGCCATTTTTACCACACCTTAACAGTTCATCAGCTCATTTTCCCATTACAACATTTTCTCACTTTTCTGTTGAGTTCTATCGAAGTTGAGTCTATCGAGCCCAATGCTAGCTACGAAAATTATCGAGAGAATTATATTGATCAAGTTGAGCCGTATACTGATAAGGACGATCCCGATGGTGATAACGATGACTTCTATGAGGAGCCTTTCTATGAGCCAGTTCATCAAGGCTTCTCAAGTGAAGAGATGGATTTGGTTCCGAAAGTGACAATCAATAAGGTTATGCTGCAGGGAGATGGAGTTCGAACTAATTGTTCCATCTGCACAGAGGATTTCGTAGCTGAAGAAGTGGTTAATAAATTGGGTTGCATTCATCGGTTCCATCTACGATGCCTTGAACCATGGCTTCTTATTCAACGGACGCGTCCCAACTGTCGACAACTGATCCATCTTGTTTCATTTGATTCTAAATGTAATTTTTCTTTTAATTACCTTCCTCAACGACTCTGATTTCTCAAGAGATATGTTTTCAAAATGTATAAAATTGGATTAAATTTAAATCTCATTAGTTAATAACAAAAAGACTGTCAAATATGAATGGATAACCATCAAATTCTATATTTTATGTACCCTGTACATCAGTTTTATTTTTTCACTCCACTTATAGAACTATGTCATGTTCAATACTACTGACGTTTTTTCAGCATGTATATTAAACATGCATAACTAAAACAGTTAATTGTAATTTGTAAGTTGAGCCCTCGATTTTCCTTCATTTTCGTTAATGAATTCATATTTTTGGGGCTGCTAACTTGGTCTCTAGAGTTTTCGTCTGTACAAGGAAGACACCTTGAGCTAAGTTATTAGAAATCACATTTCAAATCAAGCTTAAATTCAAAAATGCAATTCAACTTTTTCTGGTGGGAGAGTATATATATCAATGTCAAACTATATTGCAATAATTGGGTGGGAGCATTTAGGGTGGGTTGCATTGTAGATATCTAGTAGACTTTGATTTGAAAATATAAAAACCATCATGAGCGGGACAGGAAGTGAGGCTATGGTGTACGACACGCCCAACCAATACGAGATTTCAACAGAAATGTTTAAGAAATATCGTGCAGGGATAAACGCTATAAACTGAGTGATTTGAAAAGATTTCTCAGCTTATTCATAGTTTCACGTTCAAGCCGGTTGCAGTAGTAAAGTTGTGCTGTAGATTAGATGGGTTTCTTTTAGGATTGGGGGTAGCTTGTTGTTGTGGGATAATCAAGATTTGATGTAAAACTGATAAGAAATTCCTAAAAATAACCCATGCAGTTCAACTTTTTCTGGTTGGAGGCTATATATTAATGTTGAACTACTGGGTTAATTGGGTGGGAGCGCTAAGGGTGGGTTGTGTTGTAGATATCTAGTAGACTTTGATTTGAACCATCATGTGCGGGACAGGAAGTGAGGCTATGGTTTACGACCTTCGGGTACGACACGCCCAACCAATACGAGATTTCAACAGAAATGTTTAAGAAATATCGTACAGGGATAAACGCTATAAACTGAGTGATTTGAAAAGATTGCTCAGCTTATTCATAGTTTCACGTTCTAGCCGGTGGGTTGTAGAGAAGTTTAGATGTAAATTAAATGGGATAACCGATCAAGAAATGTCTTGACTAAAACTTGGCAATTGATGGGGTACATATAGTTGGAGTGCAATTCTATTTAGTAAGCGAAGGAACGATTCTAAGGTGTGATATTCACCCAAATAAGTTTGGAACAAGTGAATTTCGAGCAAACCTCAACAAATGTCCTTGGTTGGCTACGATTCGTTGGGAATCGTTAGGACGAAAGCTTGATATCTGGTTGATATCCTTTCAAAGCCCATGGGGGGTTCCATAACATCAATAAGGAACCCTGACGTTCGAGCTATAAATTCGCATAAAGACTCGTCCACCTATGATGAATCGTTCTCATGGCTATGGAGCCAAACTATCGAACTAATTATTTTTTTTCACTTATTTTCATTAAAGTGAAAGTTATCAATAGATGGCCCTTGTGCGCCACAAAGCGGCTGTATCGCCACAAAGGTATGCCTTGTAGAAGGAAGCTTCCTTCGAAGCTAATGAGAGGGCGAAAAAACTGGCTGAACCTATCAAGAGCCTCCTTCTACCAAATCGATCTACCTATAAATAATTCCATAAAGATCTTTTGAACTGTTTTCAAATATTTGTTCCAGGTGAAAAATTAAAAAAGTATTCTGAAAGAGCTAAGAGAAGTGAAGACAAACTGAATATCCCGACGGTGATGGTGGCGTAGAGTTATATAATGGCCGATCCAGCCCCTTTGAAGGTGCTCACTGTGTAGTACACCATCACATTGACCCCATTTTTAAATTAAAATGTAAAGATAAGGCGTTTTCATGAAATAGATATGAATAATACAGTAAACTGTTTTCGAAGAACACAATAGCCATAGAAATCAAGAGTAGTTTCCATACAAATTCTTTAGGGAATTATGCGATCGAAGGTTGTAATTGGGCCAAAGCGAAAATGAAAGAAATAAACACGTGAGAGAAAAAAAGTTTATCCACTATCTAAGTTCGTTACAAGGCGATATATGTCATTATAACAATCAAGCAAAAGAAGCCAGACCGGGCAGGATGGATCAAGTTTCCTTGTTGGACTTTGGAACAATAAAAGATGATTGCTTATATCAGACTCTACCGAAATACCAGTGAAATATTTCAAAAACTTCTACCGAAATTTCCAAACCTAAATATTTATTGTTCACGCTTTAATTTTATTCAGGCCGATCCTCACATGTTTTTACTTTATACTTTCTTATATTTATCACGTATTGGTTGGATCCGCAGCTTTAAAAAATATAATTTGGCAATAATATGAAATAATAAATACAAGAATTTTACATCCACTTTAGTTTCGTCATTTATTTTAAAGAAACATCATAAGATCTGCCTTTATAAAAAAAATTAATCAATTGTATTAAAATTCAAATTTAAAATACAAAGTTAACTACGACACACAATCATTCGTCTTGATGATGCCTTATACGAGACTCATCATTCTGCTCGATTGAATGAGACCAGGCCATAACGAGATCCAGTTTCCTAAAGATCCTTTCCAGCTTATCTAACGTAGGCGTCGTCTTGTTATTTCCACCAATTAGACGGCTATCTCCAGTCATCCTCGAAACATTTTCAATTGGAAAAGCAGCGCTCTGAACCGTTCTCGGGAAAGTGACCAAAGAGAATCCAGCATCCGAATTCACTTGAGCTCCATCTTCTTTATTGAATTCCAGGACTGTTACAGCTGATTCTGGGTTCAAGGAACAGAGAGCTACTGCGTGATCTGTGGGATGGAAGGCCACTGCTGTGATGGGCTGATAGGAACCGTGAAGAGTGCAGACGGCCAAGAGATCGCAGCGCTCCAAGTCGAACCAGTGGACGGAACCGTCCTCACTTCCAGCTACTACGTAATTCCCACAAGGTGTGATGCAACTAGTCAGTCGTAACCTTTTGAAAGAAAAAAAATTACATATTTTTCGTCATTATTTATTTTTTAACCGGCTTTGACAGCGACTTCACGCCCAGCATGAAGCGGTTCACCGGGCTTAAAGTAATGGTCAGAGCCGGCGAATTTTTTTTTTTTTTTCAAGATAATTAATATTATACCTTGGATTGAATATGCCGCTGTAGGTGAGCAATTTAATGCCTGACTTGGGCTCCACCATACATAGATTACTCCCTTTATACTGAATTAATAATCGGCTTCCGGATGGATGCAACCATAACCAATTAACAGCTATTTTATTACGTTGTTCTTCACTCGATTCATTTAAAATCCTATAAAATTAAAATACAATTAGCCAGATCTCTAACATTTACATTAAAATGTTTAATATTACCTTTCGAATTCCAATTGATGATCCGCATAATTCCATAGACAAACACTTCCAGTTGCATCACCACTGTAAAGCACCCTCTTTAAATGATCCCAAGCAAGGCAATTGATGGGTGAAGTATGTTGAGCATAGCTATCCTTCATCTTTACAGAACCATCTTCCAACACTTCCCAAAGTCTAATCAGCTGATCGTAACATCCAGTGACAATCAATTCATTATTCATAAACCGTGCGGAGTACACGAAAGCAGGATGAGCTAACACTACACTGTTCGATTGATTCATCCAAATCCTCGCAGTAGAATCCGCTCCACAAGAGAGAAGAACAGACGAAGGACTCCAATCAAGATCGTAAACATTGCCTTGATGTCCTTTTAATCGAATTGGAGATGATCCAATCGAATGGATTAAGATGTCACCATTCGTTAGAGCGATAGTCAAAGATGATCCATCGGGATTATAACGAGCCATTAACGATCCAGCATCGGTGCCTCCAAAAGAAAAGCTTCTTCTCGTCGGTAATTTAAACGGTTGGCCTTCTAGTCGATTTCTCCGGATCACTGCTGATCCTGGATTAGTCAATTCTTCCGGATGGATGGTGGATGAAGTCACTGGAAGGATAGTCACATGAAGAGTGGCTGGATATTTATCCTTTCGATGGTTTTTGAACCAAGTGAATAGATCAGAAACAGTCGGTTTCGATGGATGAAAAAGCCTTCTAATCGGAATCCTGAAGAGTTGGAGTTGAATCCTCTTATTAACGTGCTGAATTCCGGTTCGAGAAACTGGTCTCAAGAATCCCCAAGCTAATAAAGTCTGCTCGCTAACTAATTCGAATAATAAAAGAGTATTATTCAAATTATCCAGCTGGAAAGTGAGCTCCTGATTCCAGATGGTGTTGTTACTGTTCGACGATCCGGTGAATTGTGGTGGAATTGGAGAGTCTTTGTGGAGGATGTAACGACCAGTTTCGGGATGAACTGCGTGAACGATGATCATGGGCTGGATTTTAGTGCTTGGCTGATCGATTAATCGATCTGTTTGATGAATAATCACTTTTAAAACGCTGCAATCTGCTGATGGTTGGATTTCAGGTTCATCTGGATCACTATTACTCTCATCGTCTGAAGATTGGTGATGATATCTAGGAGTAGTTAGTGCAGAATGAGATGCTAAAGGTGGATGACTCGAACTTGAAGATGATCGCGGACCATGAATCATCACTTGGTGATCTACTGATGACAATGAAGAGCCTTTAGAACTCTTTTTCTTCACTGGAGTTGAACTTTTGCTGCTCGATGAACTAATTTTGTCCTCTTTTTCGTACCAGAATGCAGAATTAGAGACGCCTGATGATGATTTAGCAGGACTTTTGATTGGCGATGAGACCATTTCAGCGAGTTCCACTGGGGGTTCCTCATTCTTCCTCACTTTTACTTGCCTTTTGGGTTTCTTTTTAGTTGTTTTGGAAGATACTTCTTCTGAAGAAGAGTAAGCACTGCTTAACAAAGCTTCAAAGTCTTTGCGGGTACTCTCCAGCACTGAAACTGAAGGAGAGGTCTGCAAGATTGCGATTTTATCCTCGGATTTCATTTTGAATATGAAAGAAATAAAAAAGACGCCGCAGAAAAAAATATACTTTTCACTGTTTATTTTGTTTTGGTTGTACAGTAGTAACGGTTGCCATGGCAACAGAGCGCGCGCGCGCCAGCGCTTTCATTCAACATAATACTTTCCGTATATTTACTTCGAAGAGGGGGGCATATAATCAATTGAAAACACCGGAAACACAGCGGAAAACAAAAGAAACGTTATCCAGGGCAGATTCCAGGCATGTATCCTATGATAAGTTAGTAAGAAAAAAAAATTATTAAGATTTTTTTTTTCACCGGCTTTGGCCGCGACTTCACGCCCGGCAAAATGCATCGCGCTGGGCTTGACATGATGCTCACTATCGGTGATTTTTTTACCGGCTTTGGCCGGGAGTTTACGCCCAGCATGATGCATCTCGCTGGGCTTAAAATTAGTCGATGCCGGTGATTTTTTTTTTAGTTAAAAAAGATAAATTTATACTTGGAAAAGACCGGGAGAGAAAGGATGACTGAAATGTTGCCAATCCATCAGCTGATCCACAGTTTTGGCTGCATCTTTACTCTTGGTATTGAGCGATGGTCCACCCAGCTGACAGTCCCTCTCATCATCCAACTCAAATTCATAATCATCAAGTTCTGGAGGCTTTTCATTCACCAAGTCCCCATCCAAACATTGACATTTGATCAAATCGTGTGTGTCACAGTCCGTATCCTCTCTCAATGTAAACAGGTCCTATTACATAATAAAATAATTAATTTAAAAGTCCCAATAATGATGTAAATGAGTAATTCACCTTCAATTCTTCTTTGCTAAAATGGCCCTGCGTGGAATCTCTGGCATCAACGACAGCCCCACTGAGACCCTGCTTGAGGACCTGCCTTTGGAAGATCTTCTCCTCAATGGTTCCAGTCGTCAGCAATCTTAATCTCAAATAGTTCTAAATAGAATATTTTTAAAAAATGAGTATCAAAGTCACCTGTAGATTTGAACTGTTCTTTTCTGGCCATCGCGCCAGATACGAGCCATGGCTTGCAAATCGTTGGCAGGATTCCAGTCGATATCGTAGAGGATCAGCCTGGAAGCGCCAATCAAATTGAGACCCACTCCGCCGGCTTTGGAACTCAGTAAAAATATCCCTAAAATAAAAATTTAATATAATTTAAAAAATAACTTTTCTTAAACAATTTTTTAAAAACGTAAAATCGTAATATTTTTCTAATTTAAAAGTTAGAGTTGATTTTCAATTAATTAAAATGTTATTACTTTGGGGGTTGGTTGCATCATTGAACCGGTCAACCAATCCCATTCTGAGATTAGTGGGAGTGCTGCCATCCAGTCGTAACGAATCGTATTTTCTCTCTTTGCAGGCTTCAGCAAATAAATCCAAAACCTAAATTTAAAAAAAATAAGTTAAATTTAAATTGAGTTTAAAATTATTATAAAGTACTTTGGTGGAATAAGAAACGAGAAGAATTTTCTCTCTAGTGTCCCTCATGAGTGAATCCAGCAGGTCGAACGTGACTTGAAATTTTCCCGCCGATTTCTCTATTACGTCATCATCCTCATTTTGAGAAGAATTGAGCACTTGAAAGACGTCATCCATAAGATAGTCCTCTTCCTCATCTTCTTCTTTCAACTTTGAAGGATCAGAAAAGAATGATGGATGATTACATAATTTCCTCAAAGCCTGGATGAAGCCCAAATGCTCATTTCCGGAATAGCCGGAAGTTAAGAAACTGCCGACAGTTGTTGAGCCCAGCAAAGTGCGGTACAATCTCACCTGAAAAAAATTATACAAATTTAAGTTAAAATAAATTCTGAATAATTTTAATTAATTTAAGTTTAATTGAATTAAGAATAATTTTAATTAATTTAAGTTAAAATGAATTAAAAGATGAATTTTAATTAATTTTATACTTGAGCTGGAGAAGGTTTGCAGAAGACGATGCTCTCAATTTTGGGTGGGAGGTGGGCGCTCATCACTTCCTGCGTCCGGCGGAGGACGAATTGGGATGTCAGGTGAGATAGAGAAGCGGCTGCGCTCTCGCCTTCCTCCCGCTTATCATCGTCGCAATCCGGCTGCTGAAGGGCGACGATCGGCTCATCATACATCCGCCGAAAAGCTATTTTAATATTTAAATAGTTTAATTTTGATTTCAATTGGTTTGAGTTAGGGTTTAAATATACATGTCAAGTTGCCCAATATTCCGGGATTCACGAAATCCGCCAGTGTGAAAAATTCTTTCAAATCGTTCTGAACTGGAGTTCCGGTGAGAAGAATCTTCCGGTTTGCATCCATTTGAGATAAAAGCTAAAAATTAATTTAAAAAAAATTAGGAAGAATAAAATAAAGTTATATAGTTAGATTAAAATACTGAAGAAGTTTTGTTGCCGGCATTTTTCAAGCGATGTCCTTCGTCACAAACAATCAAATCGAAATTGACCTGCTGGATCTCATCAAAGCACCTGACGAGCATTTCGTAAGAGACCACCATAACGGGGCACAAGGGCCTCTTGAGGAATTCGATAGGACGATTTTGCTGTTTTTAAATAAATCATTAGTAATTTTAATCAAATTATAATTTTAGATATACATTAGAAACCTGATCAGCTGTGAAAACGTTGATGCGCTCCGTTCCGAGCCATCGGCGGAATTCTTTATACCAATTCTTAACCAAACTGGACGGAGCTACGATCAAGATTTTCTGAATAGTTGGACGTCCGTTGAAAGGGCCTTGATGCAATAATGTCCTATTAAATAAATATTTTTTATATATAAAGACATTTTGTTTTCACCGGCTCTGGCCGCGACTTCACCCCCAGCATGATGCATCGCCCTGGGTTAGAATGATGGTCAGCGCCGGTGAATTTTTAATCAATTTTTTTTTCGCCGGCTATGACCACGACTTCACGCCCGGCAAACTGCTATTTGCTGGGCTTGAAGTGATTATCAATGCCAGCGAATTTTATAAGATTTTTTTTTACCGGCTCTCACCGCGATTTCACGCCCGGCATGATGAATCTCGCTGGGCGTAAAGTGATGACCAATACCGGTTTTTAAAATAAATATAATTTCTATAAAATTACCAAATTAGAGTGATGGTCTGAAGGGTTTTTCCAAGGCCCATCTCATCAGCCAAGATAGCGCCGTACATATTAGGTGTCTTGAAGCCCATGACGCATTCGTAAAGAAAAGTAACTCCTTGGCGCTGATGCGGACGCAAATTTTTCGTTAACAGTGGGTCCACAACGACGTCTACTATGCTCACTCCATTTTGACACTCTTTCCACTAATAATAAATGAAATTGATAAAAATTAAAGAATTTTTTTTTTCACCGGCTCTGGGCAAAAATTCACGCCCGGCGTGATGCATCGCGCTGGGCTTAAAGTTTCGGCCATCACCGGTGTTTTAAAAAGTATAATTTAATGCAAAACCTGCACATCTGAAGGAGGTCTTGGCATGACTAGAGCATTCTGACCAGCCGGATTGTGTTTTGGTTTTATCACATTGGTCTTTTGAGTCAGCTGATTGTTACTCGTCGATTTCAGTAATGGAGCTGTAAAAGGTTTATTCGGTACCGGACGAGGTGTAACAGGTTTCGTCTCTTCACAAAGTTTCTCTTTGGCATTTTTCTCTGTGAAATTGGCTTCAGATAATTGAGTTATCTTTTCCTGAATCTTTAGAAATAAATAAATTAAAACTGAGTTAGATAATTTAAATTAATATTTATACCAAAACTTCTCTGCCTCCAACTTTTAAGATGCTGCCATCTTCAAGCTCTTGAAGCTGTGCCAGTCTGAAACCAGTGGCTTGCCCAATCACTTTCTCTTCCAGACTCTATTTAATTATGAAACTATTTTAAATTAATTCATTTAAATTGTTGGGAAGATATTAATACTTTGAGGATGACTGAGCGATTGGAAGTTTTGACAATCAGAATGGCCTCTTCTTCCCAATGTTTGTGCTTCTTGGTGGAAGCTTTGCACCAGAAAACTTTGAAATACCTAAAAAATATATTTAATTAAATGGAATGAGGTGAACAAGTATTGAAATACTTTGTATCAGCAGCTTCTGGGGTGGGTAACTGTTCCTTTTGGTGAACTTGAGGTTTATTTGGAAGGATTTCTGGTTTAGTGTTTTTGTTCTCCAAGAGTTTCAAGACATCTTGAGAACTTCTGGTGCCCGCTAGTGAGTTTTGATGAGCAGGTTTTGGCACCAATGGAGAAGGCTGGAGAGCTCTGAATGAACTTGAAGGCACAGCACCACCATCTGAAATACAATTTATTTTTTAATTTTTTTAGAAGACAGTTTTAACACAAGTTACCTAATTTGGGACGTTTAGCTCCAGGAGTAGCTGACTGAGAGGGGGCTTGAGATCGTCTCATTTCACAACTAGTGTAATATCAAACTAAATTACTAACTTTTTACATTAGAATTTTATATAATAATTAGTGAAAAAGCAAATTTTTTTCGTTTTCTTTCACAATGTGAGCGAAGCAGACGACGGTTTCGTAATTTTCGCGCTTTACAGAAAACGCCATCTAGAGTTCAAAATTACAACTCAGTATCTAGAACAGGCCACTGATTTGAAAAAAAAAGTCTGTTGTGAATGTCATTCTCTGTCTGACGTAAAGTTGGCGCCGTCTTTTAATTGTCCTCGTCATTTTTTAAACTTCTAAACCAACTCATAATCAAAATGGGTGATAATCACGAAGCCGAGATCCCCTCTTCTATGCCTCTTATAATGGTTTACGAAGATAATCGTTTAAAAACTTTCACTGACAGTAACAAGTGGCCCTACATCGACGTTGAATGCAACTGCACTCCTGATAAAGTACAAAACTATTTCCTCTTAACATGTTTAATTACTGTTTTAATGAATCAACACCAATTTAGATGGCTGCTGCTGGCTTCTACTGGTGTGGCTCTGACAGCTCCCCAGACATGGTTCGCTGCTTCGTCTGCCTCAAGGAATTTGACTGCTGGGATGAGAATGATGACCCAAGGCATAATTATTCATAAATGCATTCTTAAAATCAATTTTTTACTCATAAAGCTCTTCTACAGGGCTGAACACAAGAGGCTCTGCCCCCAGTGCCCCTTCATCATCCTCGGGAAGCCTCAAAACAAGTGCACAGTCAAAGAAATCATGGAGCTCTGCACGAAAAGTCTGGAAAGGCTCATTGTGAGTTCAAAATCCATCTCAATACAAACTCAAAACTTAATCAAACTTCAATTATCTCAATAGGAAAAGAGGGCCAATCATCAAGTGGACGTTTATAGTTCGAAAACTTCCGAAATTCGCAACCAATTGATTCAGCTCTCCGACCAGAACGCTCTCGATTTGTAAACATTGCGTGTCACAACTTTCAAAATTGAAAATATTTTTTTTTTCTTGTGCATTTTCTTTATAAACCCCAATAAAATGAATCGTATTGACACCTCATAAACGGGATATCTTTGCAATGAATCAAATAATAATGAACTACATCCGTTATAATGATTGGTGCCAATAATATACGCCCGCCGCTTGTCATTTGTTTTGTGTTGTCGCCAAAAGAGGAAACGGCGCGGTTTCCTTACACACACGCACATCCCGTCATATATCGCAAGAACTGTTGACACGTTTACTCTGCCAGTCAAACCGGTAGAGAAAGTGTGAAAGTTTGAAAGTGAATTCAATTTCCTTTGTATTGGCACAAATTACAGTCGTAATATGAGCTCGACTGGAACGATGATGACGGATGAGTGTGACGACCCTAAACAGGTAGTTTTAAAATTTACGGATTCTGTCAACATCTCATGGGGGAAATACCCTTGATTCTCGTCTGACGAGGTCACCAACAATTTTCCCCAACATAATTTTGTATTCTACATTTGTCTTCCATTTCCTGCATTCGCGTGCAGATGAATATAATTAGGTTATGTGCAACGTCATATTGAATTAAAAATATGTTCCATTGTTTGCCCAAAATAATTGTATTTACTCGACAGACATGGAAGCAAGCACTCATCTCCAACGATTTATCGTAAGTAATGTAGCTAGTAAACAAAGCGCGAAAGAGTCAAAGAACTATAAGATCTTCAAGGTCTTCTTCTTCTCAAAGATGGGTAGGACAGGAAAGAGTTGTTGTATAGATAATCATTTGCTGGAGGGGAGAAGAGAGAGAGAGCCATTATAATAGAGAAAGGGGCGAGTTGGCTGGAAGGCCGCCTCAGTCGTGCTCGAGCTGGTGCACACGCAAGTTGGTAGGAATTGCACTTTTTCAAACTTTTCAAGTCGACCAAGATCCAGAAGCTCAACAGGTTTGATTACATTTGAATTGGGGTCAGATTCGTGATTGAACTTTCTATATTTATAGACATCTTCTTTTGTTAAAAAATCACGAAATAAAAAGTGAAAGTTTTTGAAAAAAGGGGTGGTTTTACGAGGGGAGATTTATTATCTTCTTTTTTTTTTTTTTTTTTTAGGGTTTACTGGGAGATTCTGAGCCAGCGGATAAGAGGTTGAAAAGGAGGCCAGGACCGAGGAGAAAATTGTTAATATTAATTGGAACTGTAATTATGACGAGTTTGGTTGGATTGGCCGTCGCTCTGGCAGTGATTTATACGGCGGGGGCTGCGACCACTGCTGGCAGGGCGAATACAGAAGGATTTACCGTCGATGACATCATTTCAGGAAGGTTTTATGCGGAATCGCACAATGGAACTTGGATTTCCGGTAAAAATTTCATTTCTATTCATGAAAATTGCGTGATTTTAAACCTTTTTTTTAACGATTTTAGGGAATGAATTTAGCTACAAGACGGCGGATGGAGCCATAAATATTTACAACGTGGCAACGTCGTCAGCTTCTATTATTATTCCTGCAAATATTGCGGTAAAATAACTTGCCAATTCAAATAAAACTGATTTTTAAAAATAAATTTTATTTAAAGACGCAATTGAGGATTTCGACATACAAATTCTCACCGGATCGTAAATATGTTTTGTACAGTTTCGATCCACGTCAGGTAAGAAAAAAAATAATCAATTTAATTTATGATATTGATTTAGTGACGAAATTATTATGTGACAGTCGTATAGATATTCCAATTCGGCACTTTATTCCATCATCGATCTGGCAACTTTCACGTCCTACAAATTACAACCGACCAACATCGACCCTCAAGTTTATCTTCGTTACGTAACGTGGAATAAGCAAGGCAACAGCCTCATCTACGTCTACGAGAACAACATCTACTTCAGACAGATTCCGACAAATGTGATGGATGATGTGCAACTCACGATGGATGGGGAGCCCGAAGGCATCTTTAATGGAATCCCTGATTGGGTCTATGAAGGTAAATTAAATAATTTTTATAATATCCACATTTCCACTTTTCGACCTTTTAGTCTTGGTAGTGTAAATAGTGGAATCTACATTTCTCCACATTTCCACTGTTTAGTATTTCACCTAAAAGGTGGAAATGTGGAAAGACATTGCTTCACAGTGAATTACTAAATGGTGGAAGTGGAATAAATTTGGTGGAAACTTCTTATTATTATTTTAAATTTTAATAGAGGAGGTATTGAGTCAAGACAACGCCATCTGGATCGCTAATAGTGGAAAGCGGATGGTATACGCCACATTCGACGACCGCCAGGTGGATCAGATGGAATTCTCTCTCTTTGGAAGTCCTGGTTCCTTGCAGTTCCAGTACCCAGTAACAACAGCCATCCGCTACCCGAAGGTAAGTTATTTAATAAAAGATCCCTTAGGGCTGTTTTAAAAAACTTAAAGAAAAATTAGCCTGGAAGGAGGAATCCTACGATCGCCATTTATACAACGGATTTATCCCTGCCAATATCAAAAAGAGGATCCATCTCAAAAGGACTTATTCCAGTTCCGGATGAATTCAAGAAAAAGTTAGTTTAAAATTGGCGGCGCGCTCACGCAAGATTTTAAAAAAATTGCATATTAACGCTTTTATTGGGAAATTGGGAATTTATTATCTCGGTGTTGGAATTTTCTTTATTAAAATGCACTTTTAATATAATGCACTTAATATTGTATTAATTAAATTACGCAGGCTGGTCGCACGAATCCTAACGTAACGCTTTCAGTGACTGACATAACTGCGGACAAAGTGACGATCCGTGAGCTTCACCCACCGGCTCTAATTTCATCCATGTTTGCAGACATTTTGACTTGACTTAAATTCTTAATAAAAATTTTAAAAAAATTATTTACTAATCAATTTATGTTTTAAATTAATTTTCAGGGATCACTATTTCACGACTATTGCGTGGGCTACCGATGATGAGGTAATGATCGCCTGGCTGAATCGTCATCAGAATGAATCTCAATTTTCATTCTGCAACATCAAAGAAGGAACTTGCTCTACGGTATATTAATAAAAAAATTAATTACTTAAAATAACTTTTAAAAAATAATTAGAATTTAAAATTTATTTCTAAAATAATTTTAAAAAATAATAAAATAATTTGTAAAAATAAAATAATTTTAAAAAATAATAAAATAATTTGTAAAAATAAAATTATTTTAAAAAATAATAAAATAATTTGTAAAAATAATTTAAAAATAATTTAAATTTTTTAAATTTAGGAATTAAATGTGACTGAGCCAAAAGGCTGGGTGGACCAATATTCTCCTCCCAAATTCTCCAAAGACGGCCGAAAATTCATTTTCATCCTTCCTGTGGAGCAGACCGGTGGTATTGG
This sequence comes from Chydorus sphaericus, assembly GCA_030141595.1. Taxonomy (NCBI): domain Eukaryota; kingdom Metazoa; phylum Arthropoda; class Branchiopoda; order Diplostraca; family Chydoridae; genus Chydorus; species Chydorus sphaericus. Next base: position 219,136 of record CM057933.1, on the reverse strand, counting down.
CAACTTCAAGCACGCCGTGCTCTTCAATCGTGACACTGGTGAGCTGAGACCGCTCACCAAAGGCCGATGGGAGGTCACCGAAATCATCGGCTGGGATGAGGCCTCCAATACGGTCTACGTCATGGGTACGGCCGTCGACAAACCGGCTCAGCGCCATCTGTATAAAGTCGACACTTCGAGTAAAAACAATAATAAAGAACCGGCCTGCGCCACTTGTGGAACTCTGAATTTTGAGAGCAAAGAGTGCACCTACAACAGCGTGGATTTCAGTCAGGATCTGTCGTATTACGTCCACGGTTGCGATGGGCCCAACGTGCCCCGTTCAGTCATCAGAGAGACCAAGGTAAATAAGTCTAAATGGTGGAAATGTGGAACTTGTTAAGAGTCAGCCATTACTCTCATGAGGACTAAACGGTGGAAGTGTGGAATTTAATAAGAGTCAACCATTACTCATATGTGTACTAAACTGTGGAATTCCAAATGGTGGAAGTGGAAATTATTTAGTCGGGCATTACTCAAATGTGTACTAAACGGTGGAGATGTGGAATTTAATAAGAGTTAACCATTACTCATAGTTATACTAAACGGTGGAAGTGGAAATTATTAAGAGTCGACCATTATTTATAAGTGTACTAAACAGTGGAAGTATAAATGGTGGAAGTGGAAATTACATTTTTAATTTTTTCATTTACAGAGTGGAAAAGAAGTTTTCGTGAGTACGAATAACGAAGCTCTACTGGACCGACTGTCGACCAAAGCCCAGCCTCGTCCTCTAAACATGCAGGTGCCCATTGGCGACGGTTACCAAGCCCAAGTTCGTCTGCTCCTACCGCCATCTCTCAACAGGAACAAGGCTTCTAAATACCCTATGCTCGTCTACGTCTACGGAGGTCCTCATTCTCAACAAGTTTCCGACAAATTCCGAATAGATTGGGGCTCTCATCTGGCCTCATCCAGAGGGGTCATCTACGCTTTAATTGATGGTCGAGGTTCTGGTTACCAAGGAGACAAACTTCTCCATGAAGTTTACCGCCGATTAGGCACCGTCGAGATCGAGGATCAAATCAGAGTCACACAGTATTTTAAAATAAAACTTAATTCTAATTAATTTTAAAATCTTATTAAAAATTATTTTTTTAAAAACAGGTATTTGAAGGATAATTTAGCTTTTGTGAATGCTAATCAGACGGCCATCTGGGGTTGGAGTTATGGTGGTTATGCCACGGCTGCCGTCTTGGCTAGCGACAGTGAAAACGTGTTCAAATGCGGCATGTCGGTCGCCCCGGTTTCCAACTGGATCTACTACGACACCATCTACACTGAGCGCTACATGGGCCTCCCGACTCCCGATGATAATATGCAGGGTTACATGGACAGTGACGTCTGCTCCAAAGCTGCTAATTTCCGGAACAAGCAGTTCTACCTGATTCACGGAACAGCTGATGATAACGTCCATTATCAGCAGTCGTTAATGCTGGCTAAATCGCTGGAAGCGGCCGACGTCCTCTTCCGCCAACAGGTAATTATCGAATCCATGTTTTGAATTGATTTAAACTTTATTTATTTATTTTTCTAACAGAGTTACACGGATGAGAATCACAGTATCGTGAATTTTAGGAAGCATTTGTACCATTCGCTGGGCACTTTTCTGATGACGGACTGTTTTGGAATTGAGAACGAAGTGTGGGGATAATTTTTTAAAAAGTTGCCAAATTGATTCACACTTAAATAAATAAGCAATATTAGCATGAGATTGTGTATTCTCTTCACGGTTCGATACTAATAAATAAATTACAAATGACCACGTCTGTGACTGTGTATGCAATTTGAATTTTTCGCGCCGTTGAAAACGCCATCTAGCGGTAAAAGTTGAAAGCCTTTACACTTTACAGTCGTCTGCTCGTCGTCTTGTTTCGTAACACGAGTTTCTCGCCTCTGTCACGTTCGCATCAATTTCTATCATTTAAATTGGAAAATTAAGATAATATTGACTAAAATAAAGGTAAGATTCTCATTATTTAATTTAAGTACTCATTTAGAACGTTTAAACAAGTTTTATTACTTGATTTTCACAACTTTAGACTGTTACATAAACAAATGGAATAATGGGTGATCAGATGCCAAAATTGGACATTACAAGCGACAAAGTCAAATTATCTCCAGCTCAACTCGATTATATGTAAATAGAAATCCCTCTTAATTGACCTCAAATCCTAAAATCTCAATTTTTCCAGGAAAATTTTGGAAAGGCAGAACCTCGAAAGGGTAGCCAAGCTCAAGAGCCTCCGGAAGAGGAACATCTTCACAGGCCTGGCTCTCATGACGGGAGTCCTCAGTATCTACGCCTACTCCATGCTTGCTGTCAAGCAGGAGAAGTTCCTCGACGAAGTCTCCACCGATTAGAAAAATGTCTGTCCCCCACATCCTCCCCCGCCTCCCCCCACTCCCTGCTGTCAGAGACCTGCTGAACCTGTACAAACTCCAGGCAGTCAAGCAGCTCTCCCAAAATTTCCTCTTAGAACCTAAATTAACCAGCAAAGTAGTTTCGTCTGCTGGAAAGATCACCGATGGCTATGTCTGTGAAGTCGGTCCTGGTGCCGGCTCGCTCACCAGGAACATCCTGTCGAGAAATGTGAGGCAACTGATTGTAGTCGAGAAAGACAAGCGTTTCAAGCCTGCGCTGGAGATGCTGGTTGATGCCAGCGATTCCAGGATGAGCATCGTCTGGGGTGATATGTTGAGTCACAACCTGGCGGTCAGCTTCCCGAAGGAGGCCGGCAGGGAGTGGAACGACTATCCACCCAACATCCACATTATCGGAAACTTACCTTTTAACATCGCAACACCTCTCATCATCCGCTGGCTTAAAGCTATTTCAGAAAAGTATTTAAAATTTAATTTTCCACTTTTCCGCCTTTTAGTCTCTTTACTCTGAATAGTGGAATCTGTATTTTTCCACATTTCCACAGTTTAGTAAAATTCTAAAAGGTGGAAATGGGGAACCAAGTAAAGTGTACCCTTTTGGATGTCGAAACTAAACAATGGAAATGTGGAAAAACATTTATTTCGTATTAGGTCGAATGCCTGGGTCTATGGCCGAGTGCCCCTGACGCTCACCTTCCAGAAGGAGGTCGGTGAGAGGATGGTGGCCGAAATCGGTGCCACTGACCGCTGCAGGTTATCAGTCATGTGCCAGTACTTGTGCAAAGTCACTCACAAATTCACCATCCCTGGTATCTATTATTAATTAATTTATATTTATAGTCAAATTAATTTAAATATTAATTTATTAGGAAGAGCATTTGTGCCGAAACCTGATGTTGATGTCGCAGTGGTCCACTTTGTCCCTCACATGACGCCCAAAATCCAGGCGCCCTTCCACATTGTGGAGAAAGTGGTGCGCAGCACTTTCAGCTTCCGCCAGAAATACTGCAGAAGAGGCCTCGAAGTAATTTAACTAAATTTAAATATAAAATACAAAAAGTTAATTATTGGAAAATTATAGATGCTGTTCCCATCTTCACTTCGTGAGCGGCACACGCCAGATTTATTAGAAATGGCGGACGTGGACGGCACTCTGCGCCCATTCGAGTTGACGGTGGAAGAATTTGATCGACTCTGTCAGGCCTACCTCCACATTTGTAAATCGCAACCTTCTCTGGTGAAATACGACCCGCGCTCCGAGAAAGGCTTGCACGATAAACTCTTTCTCGATCCTGATTTGAATGCAGATGATTTATAGTGAATACATTCAGCGTAGCCATCGGTTATATAAATTTGTCATTTTATTTTAATGGACATCATTTATCTTAAAAAGAAATGGGTAATGTCGTAATAGTCGAACCGCATATATACATTGTTGGTTTTCTTCCTCTTTTAACCAGTTGGAAATTCGAATGGTCTTTGATTACAGCTCGTCCCGTAGAAATTAGCTTTATTATGGTAATGAGAGTTATTAAGAAATTGGTCATTGTGTTGGTACTTTCCGCAGTCATATTGCCGCTGGTATTAGCGTTTGGTCTTATTTTCTTCATCATGTCTTGCAATTTGGCGAGAAGGATGAGGAGAGCTTACATAAATATTCTGCTGAAAATATTCCAGGTAATGCGTTAATGACATTTTTAAATCGGTAAAACTCATCATTCGACTTTATTTTGATATTTTTGTGTGTTAATTTTGAGAAATCTGGAAGTTCATTACCATCTTGTAGATATTTAAAAGCTGGTTCTAAAAAACCCAAGTTTAATATATTCAAAGTTAATTTAAAGTATGCTAATTCGATGGAAATAAAGACATCTATTTTCAAGATAACATATGATTTAAAATGCATGGCAATGCTGCGCTGCAGCGCGCTTTATTCAAACACCAAAATTCTCACATAATCTTTTTTAAAATACATTTGCTCAATTCTCTCCTCTATACAGTATTTCAGTAAGATGATCAAAAATGCAGAGCTAAAGAATTTGAAATACAAATCTCATCAAACCAATCTACCAACACGCCTTAGTAACAGAACTGACGGTCGTTCAATTATCACCAAATCTTCTACTGTCTTTGGAGATGACTTGATTTTGATTCCCAATGGGGAAGATAATAAACATCACGTCAGCAATGAGAAAGAATTTGAACTTGGAGATTGTTTGGATTTCATCCATGCTGGTATAGAAGCAATTATTGAAGATGACGTCACCCAACGTTTTGTTGCTGAAGAGCTCCAAGTTTGTTCATTTTGTAAAAATGATAAGAAATCAACAAGTAAATTGGTAATTTCATTGTATAGCCCTGGAATCTGCTGACGAGGACGAATCATCACTGTTTTGAATATATCAGTATCCGACTTACTGTCGCATGGATTATCGGAATTTTAATCCGATATTTGGTCCTTTTTCCGTTCAAATACGTCATCATGCATATAGCGGTTGGTAATTTAACAGTTTATTCGTTTTTGGTTACAATTCAAATAACTTTTTTTTTTTTAAATTTAAATACCAGCTATTATGGCTGACGTTGTGTACAGCTTTAGTTGGGTTCCTGAAAGAAGGAGCTTTGAAGAGAGCCATTTATGCCAAGGTTTCCACTTGGTGCTTTAATTTTCTCGCCTGTGGTCTTTCGACCGTGATTAACTTTCACAACCGGGAAAATATTCCAAAGAATGGCATCTGCGTTGCCAATCACACAACGCCCTTTGATATCATGATTCTCCAGTGTGATAATGCTTACGCTTTGGTAATTATAATGACCAAACGTTGAACTGGTATTACCAAATCAAAATGTTCAAAATTTAGGTTGGTCAAAGACATGAAGGCTTCTTAGGGATCATCGAACGAGCACTTGATCGAGCTTCTTCCCACATTTGGTTCGATCGCTCTGAAACCAAAGACCGGGAGACGGTAGCCAAGCGTATTAAGCAGCACGTGAGTGACCCGGATAAATTACCAATCCTGGTTTTTCCCGAAGGCACTTGCATCAATAACACTGCCGTGATGCAGTTTAAGAAGGGAAGCTTTGAAGTTGGATGCGTCGTCTACCCCGTCGCTATCAAGGTAATAACCCTTTAATAGATGGAATAAAATGTGCAGAAATAGGAGCGGCTTACGCCTCTTGCCATCGGATTGGCCGAGTGTATCACTGCTATTCTGCTCGATTCTAGATGCATAGGTTTCGTTTTGCTTTGACTTTACCTCGAGTTTTCGACAGTGTAAAGTGATTTAATGCGAAAACACTTTGTATAGGAAGTGTGGAAAATTCAATTCCCTATTTAGTTATGTATTTGGATTTGAAATTAAGTGAATCATTAAATTTATAAATAAATATTTTGTAGAGGACCCCACATTTTCTATACTATATCTTCCACAAAAATGCGAATATCTCTAACAAAATGTCGTGCAACTATATATTTAATCCCATAAATCGAAAGGAAATCAAATTTGCTACATTTCCCCATAAATTAATTTGTAGTACGATCCTCGCTTTACGAACGCTTTTTGGGATTCGAGTCGTCACTCATTTTACCACCACGTGATCATGTTGTGTACATCTTGGGCTGTCGTCTGCAATGTTTGGTATCTACCACCCATGCAACGTCGACCAGAAGAAACCGTCATCGACTTTACCAATAGAGTTAAAGCAGCTATCGCCCAACAGAGTGGTCTGCTTGATTTGGTCTGGTAATTAACCGTCTTCATTTTTATTTAATTAAATTATCTATTCCAATTTTCTCATTAGGGATGGCCAGCTGAAGCGCATGAACGCCAAAAAGGAATGGAAACAAAAACAACAAGAAGAATTCAGCAAACGACTTTTAAAATTTTAAATAAAATTATACCCCTTAAGTTTAATTTAATAATAATATAAGCTTATTTGAATTTGACATATTTACATATATCCAGTCATACTGATTATATTTCAATTAAATAACTGAAATTAAAATAAATTTTTTTTTAAATTTTAAATTAATAAATGTTAAAATAATTTATTATCAGTTTTATTGTGTATTTTAATAATAATAATAATATTAGCTTATTTGATAAAGGCATATATATATAATATCCAGTCATATTGATTACATTTAAATTAAATTGATGTGATGATTGGGTTGGGTGTGTGGATGGTGACATAATAATAATACTTTTAGCGGTAAAGCATAAGATCGGGACTTTGGTAAAGGCACATGTAGGCGTCGGAGAAGAGGCGTCGCACGTGATCCGGCAATGCTGCATTGCCCGAAGAAGATGAAGAATTATTAAGAAGGGATTTATCCCAGTCGTCGCTCAACCATCGCGGTAGATCCGGACAGGAAACGACTTCCGGTATGTTGAATCCGTTCTGCTCCCCCTTCCGGTCCGCCATTGAATCAAAAAAGCACCAAGGAGCGTCCGGACCGGGACCGCATTTCACGAAAGATACGTAATGGCTCGTAGCGATACAAACGACAGCAAATAATTCCTAAATTAAAAAAAAAAAAGTTAATTCAATTAAATTTAACTTAATTACAATTAAAATTTTATTAAGTTTATTCTTAATTTTAGAAAAATTTTAAAAAGTTAATTCAATTGAAATTAAGTTAATTGAAAATATTTGATTGAAAAAAAAAAATTAATAAAAATTAAATTAAAATTAGGGTAATTGAAAAACAAATGATTTAATTTTAATTTGCATTTTATTTAAAAGGCGGGATTTACCATGTACATGCGAGGTATTACGCAATGATCCTGCAAAGCGGCAAAATCAGCTGGAACTTTTAATGGTTGTGCTTGATGTGAAATCCTATTTTTGTGGGCGTGGACCTAAATTTTCGAGATAATTTTTTTTAATTGATTCATTTAAAATTAAGTTTTAATTACTTTGACGAGGCAAGAAGAGCAGAATGAAATGCTTTCCAATCCAGTTCCGCACTGATCAAGGCATGCTTGGCATTCCATTTCCGCCAAATGGCCACAAATAATGCACTGTCGAGGAGCTTTAAAAAAAAAAGAATTAATTTACTTAATTTAAATTTTTAAAATTTAAAATCAATGAACTTACAATTTTCCAAGACATCCGTAATATCTAGGAGAGCTGAAGGAAGAACGTAAGGATACATTTTGTACGATTTTCCGAAGCGGGGCATTTGAATAATTAGAGAGGGCGGCACCTGTAATGAAATTAAAAAATGAAATTAAAAAATAAAATAAAATTCAATAATTTAGATTTCAAGTCTTTGACTGAAATTAAAATATTTTAGAATAAAATAAATAGATCATACCTCTTTAAGTTTAATTCCGCTTGAAAGGAAGCTCTGCTCGAATAACTGCTGCACAGTTGGCATAAGCAAATTATCATCTTTCTCAACAAACAGCTGATGATGGTAAGCCTCTTGACCCGAACTCAATTTCAGAAATGGCTCGGCTCTCAGAGTTTGAGACAAAAGACAGTGAAGAAACTCTTCAGGATCTGTAAATAATGATAATAATAATTATTATTTAAAAAGTCTAAACAGTGGAAATGTGGAAAAATCTTATTCCACTTTATTTAGGACTCTGTACTAAACGGTGGAAATGTGGAACTCAATAGAAGCCCTATCCTCCTTCATATAAAAACTAATTGGTGGAAATGTGGAAAAGTATGCACAGCACCTTTTAAAGTGTCGCCACTAAAAGGTGGAAAGTGGAAGTAAAAAAATTAAGGAAAATGAACCTTTTTCTTCGTTCGTAAGGCCAGTGACCGAGCCCAGCACTTGCAAGAGTCTCCTCAATTTCATAACTTTATCCGCTCTGACGTAATGATGCTGACGTAGAGGATTGACGATCTCTTCCCTAAGAATCCGCTGCACTTCATCATATTGGGGGATATCATCTCGAGTCGGTGGACGGAAGAGCAGTCCATCAAAAATGCTAAATTTAAAATTTTATATTTTAATTAAATAAAAATTAAATTCATACTTTATTACCTGGTGAATGTGAACATGCTGAAAAGTGTTGCGTCAAGGTAGCATGAATTGTGGTGACCCTGTATACCCCGAAATTTGCCCGTCAATTTACTCCAATCACCAAACTGGCCGACTGGCGCCACTTGACCCACCACAGAAGGGCAATCAGGTCCACCTCCCATTTCTATGAAAATTAATAAAATTCAAATGAATAAATTCTGGCATTATAAAAATAAAATTAAAATAATTGAATTAAATTTCAAAGATAATAGAAAAAAATTAATGTTCAATAAAATTTGAAAACATTAATTTAAAATGAATTTTAAAATAATACAATCTTAAAACATTATTTTAATTAAATGTGAGAAATAATAAAAAAAAAATCTAAAATCATAAAATTTATTTATAAAATTCAATCATAATTCATAATAAAAGTTAATATATTTGAATACAATTTCAGAAATTAATTTGATCTATTTTGAATAGCAAATTTTCTTTAAAAATTATTGAAATTAAAATTGAGAATTAATAAATAAATAATTTCTAAGTAATAAAATATAATCAATTTTAAAATACAATTTATTTACCCATTTCTGGTGGGTATGAGAGGTTTGCTCTACCACTCGCTGCAGCAGCATTGAACCTGGCATCAGCCCTGCAGTGCCTGGGGTGCACGAAGACAGCCCTCTCATCGCAGCACCTGAAATAGTGGTGCCCCAGATAACTCCCATCGGTACCACCATCAATCTCAGTTTCCTACAAAAACAATTCATTTCTTTTTCTCAAATCTCTATTTGTTATGATTCAATTTATTACCAATTCAACTCCGACTAGAATTTGGGATTTGCTGCTGCTCTTCGAGGGCCTGCCACTCCAGCGAACCACTCCATAGTGCTGCCTGCCGTTGATGGTCACCTCCACAAGCGAACCAGCCTCCATAATCATCTCCTCTGCCTCCAAATCGCTGGTAGACAATTGAGAAAACTCGCGTGCAAGTGATGATGATTCGCCGCTACTCTTAGCATCACAGTCTAGAAAAAAAAATCTATTTATAGAAATGTCTAAAAATAAAAAATAAAAGCAGACGAGATGGTTGAAAACCTGGAATGTAGGGGCTCTGGGGTGGCGATCCAAGATCGATCAAGTTGGTGACACTTGTCGGTGGGGGGCTGGCGGGGAGGCGGAAACTCAGTTCCGATCGGTAGGACCTGCTGGGATCGGTGGTGGGCTGGCGGGGGTTCCTGGAGCTGGACGAGACATCTGACAGCACAAAGGTGTAGGAAGAGTCATCATCTTCGTAGAGAGTCGGGGATGTGAGCTGCTGGTGGTTGTGGTGACGTCCAGATGGCTGCTCGGACTGATTCTTGCCGATATCACAAAAAGTGTCGGAAGACCTGTACGATGATGTCGTACTGCTCTCCAGCAGGCTAAACTGGCGATGAGATTTTGACATTTTTGAAGGATTTTGGGAAGAGATAATCACTAGAAATCATCTCCTATAGTTTAGAAATTGAGTTATGAATTAGTTTTTATTTAATATTAATTGGGAAACGATGAAATAATAAAGAGAGAGAGAAAATGAATAAATGACAGATGACGGGAAAAAACAGAATTTTTAGTTTTTGTTGTTGACAGCTTATTCCAGATTCTAGCAGCCGATTTTGAAGAGCAGGGTTGCCGGATCGTTTTATTTCGATCTTTGATATAACCGTTATGTAACTGAAATTGTAGAATTATTAGTTTTCAATTTTTCATTCATAATTTCAATTTTCATAGAGGTTTTATCAATAAATTTATGAATGGGGGAATTTTTATATTGATTAAATAATTAGTTTAAAACGAAAAATCTTCTTTTTCCTTATAACTCACATAAGGCACAACTTTACCAGGCAATTATTAACTTTCACTTTTGGATATAGATGACAGGATATCGGAAAAAAAGAGTTTCGGTTGGATGGTTCACGCTAATCATACAAGTTTGTAGTTAGTTTGGCATTGGCTGATATCAGAATTTTCATGGAAAACTCTTCACAAAACTAAGGCGGGAAATCCAAGAAAAACAAAACTGAAAATCTATTTATGAATTTATAAATTTATTATTATTTGTCACATATTACGATCGAGGACTTATTTATCTTCATCAACTAATGTTGCGAGGAGCGGTAAAAAATATCCCAAAAGTAAAAAAATTAAATTAAATTTTTTAAAATTTAGGAATACAAAAATAAATTGAAATAATTTTTGTTCAATCCACGAAAAAATGGGATAATTAAAAAATTCCGGAAAAATTCCCTTAAAATTGTCGTTATAAAATCCAAAAATCCTTGAAAAAATTCAACAAAAATCCCTAGTAACATAAAAGATTTTTTTCCGGATTTAAACTATTCGCGTAATATTATACAAGGGAATTTCCCCCCAAAAATCCCCAAAAGTAAAAATAATAAAAAAATGGGAAAATCCCCAAAAAATTCCGGCAAATAATAAAAAAAATAAAAAAACAAAAATCCTAAAAAAAAACTTTAAAAACATCCGAATTTACAGCAAAATGCCACATAATATATGTCTACTTCATATCTCATGAAAACCGGTTAGGAGCCCTTTACAAAACTAAATCAAATCATTCAAGTGAATCGTAACGATTTATTATATAATGTGATAAATCACTATAAACACGCATTCACACGTCTCCATCAACTGTGTAATTGAGTCGTACTTTCTGTCTTTTTTTTAAATCGAGAAATAAAACCGTTTTATTGACCTATTAGACGCACACATAAACTGACTCATTACATATATTATTACATCATGTGATGTAACACGCACGGTTCAACTTTACAATGTAAATAAACTATTGAGGTTGCAATCAGGGCTCAATGTTTGTAAGACGATATAACGTCGATTTGGTCATCGGTGTCGTCAGCTGCTTCAAAACAACAATAAAGAAGAAAAAAAAAGTGAAAGTTATTATTATTAAGCGCATGGGTGAGGGGGGGGGGGGAGCGAAAGTATAGATTTTTATTTTTGTGGGACACCAACACAATAATTGCCCAGAATACATAATTTGCATTCTCTCTAAAACAAAAATAATAACCGGTTTTCTGGCTTTTTAAAAAGTACCAACTGGTTTTTAGAGAAAGAAAAAAAAAATGTAAAATTGAAATTGAAATTTAAAAAATAAAATCCCCTTCAAAAATTGAGATGCTATTTTGCGTGAAAAGATGGCCAGACGACGTGAGATAGTTGTGGGAAACTAGGCTTCTAGGTCAGCTGCAGCGATGCCAGATAGACAGTGACATCGCATTGCCATAACAATGGAACAATCAGTCAATGACATATGCATATTTTCCCCATTTTATTACTATTTCACATCTTTTAAATACATAATAAACCTATATTGAATTGAAGATTATGTAAATCAAGCGTGTGAGTAATACTATATTCAATATGCTGCAGCATGGCATGCATGCAGCACGCCATAGCAATTAAAATAGACCAGCAAAGTCTCCCAAAAAACTTTCACTATTCCACGAAAGAAAAAAAGACGGTTCTGGGTTAGGCTCATTCTGCTGTAACGCTCAATGCCAAATTTCTGTTAATGAAAGTGGTGCATTTATATATTTACAGCCTTGATGATTCACCGTTACATAATTTAATTTTTAAAAAAATCTTTCGGTAATAAAATAGATTGGTAATTAAGCAATTTAACTCTCACTTTCATCAAGTTTATAAAATGTAAATATAACTTGTTTTTAGAAGGTAGACATTATTTGGTCCACTCTCACTGTTGAGCGCCATACGGTGGGTATATATTATTATACGGACCGTCAAGGTTGTACCTCTGCTCGTATACAGCATCGTTAAGTGGAAGATTCATTGGGTGATGGCCGTCCTTGCTGACTATAGCTGCTCTGCTGCGCTATACAGGCCTTGACATAGACTGATGTTTTTTAGTTGTTTCGTTTTCTTTACGATATAAATGTTTACTTAAAGATTCTTGGATTCAAAAAGTGTTTGATCAATATCTATAGAAGCAGAAAAAAAAGCTGTCATGTTTTTTGTTGAGATTATGGTGGCACCAAAAACTTTCAGGAAGAGAAATTGAAGAATTTATTGAATCTGTCAGGACAAAATTCCTGGAAAGAAATCTTGGAGAAAATAGCACAGCAAAATATAGATTCATATAATGACCAAAAATCATTTCATAATAGGTCGACACATTTTTTTACAATTAACGAAAAGATATTTGAATAATTTATGCAATGCATTATTATAGAAACGGAAACGGTTTTTCACCTTCTCTCTCTCTCTCTCTGTTTCAATATGGGTTACGAAGTATTGAAAAACACGTTTTATGTGAAGATGACGACAAAGAGACAGACTGGTTTCTGGTTTTCTCCTCCACTAAAAACCGGTTCCATAAATAAATATAAACATTTTGATTTTATATTGAAAACCTTCCTTAACAGAAAATGCGCTAAAATTTTAAAGAAGTAAAATTTCCTTTCCCTTTATAAAAAAATAACACGTTTAATTTCACTTTGATTTCACTGATTGAAAATTCTCAAAACTTGTGAAGGTAATATAACAATCTCTCTTATTTTCGCACGAAGGCCCTAAACGGTTATTTAAATGTCGCACTCGCTTTTATTGCTTAGAATATTTATATGATCATCAGTCACATAATTCAATTTAGTCCTTTATGAGCAAATGAGTATGAAAATCCAGTTATGATTACTACGAATTAAGTTGACTATTGATTTGGAGATTTCACGATATGGCATGCACAACGGTGGCGCCACTGTTCGAGGCCATCGGACTTGGAAAGAGACACGGTAGGTCACAGAGACTGGATGGAAATAGTAGCCGGAGCAACAGTTCTTCGGCGATCATTGTCCAAGTAAGATCGGTGTCTACGTAAATAAAATAAAATTAAAAATAAAAATTGAAAAATAATATCATAATATAGTGTTTCTTGGTGACATACATCTTCTATAATTTGAATTTGGCGTGCTAATTATCAAAAAAGGTAATTTTATTTTCAAATCTATATTAATTTATTTCTGAACAAAAAGCGCGAAATTTGAATTTTTTTTTCAAAAACTTAATTGTATTTAATTTAAATATTTTTGAGGGAAAGTTTATAGGACTAAAAAAAAAAGAAGGTAAAAACAGTAAAAAAAAATAAACTTGAATAGAAACTGGTATAAAAACCAGTTTTTCCATCCTGGTGGTGTAGGTACAGAATCTATACAAAGCTAGCAGAGTTATAAAGTGCAGTGATTGATGACTCGGGTTTGTACCTCACGACCACACCGCAAAAAAGGGAAAAGGGGCTGCTCGCGTCCTTGAATCTCCCTCCTGTCTGGGCGGACTAAAGCAGCAGCAGCAGCGGCACATTTGAAATTTAAATTTTTTTAGCGGCAAATAGGCTAATCGAAACAGAATATAAATGTCAAGGTTATACAGACCGATGAAAACCTTTATTATATTTTCCCCCAAAATTATACGGTGCGACTTAATTGCTGTAAAATTGGGACACATTTATAGAAATTACATGCGTGACGCTAGTTATACATTAATTTAGCGTGTGAATTTTAACGGGAACTTGCTTATACAAGACAATTTTAAGGTGTGTCTCTCTATACAGATTTATTGGGGGATTTTTTTTTATTTCAAGGGTATTTTCACACAATCTTCTTTATTTCTTTCCTCGACCTTCAATACGAAAAAACCCAAGGTACTTTTTTTGAATGCATTTTCGGAGTTGACTATTCAAAATGGGGTTTTTCACCTTATCATGCTGATAATTTTTTATCTTCTCTTTCAAGTCTATCTGCACGAATCCGGTAGAAAGTCATTATATCGGGTTTTACCCAAAACAAACCCAACCACTTTGAGCCAGGTGAACGCGCCGTGCTATAATCTATAGACTTAATTTAGAAATATGTATATGTGTAATAGGACCTAATAACCTTGGACGCAATCGATAGAAAGTTTTTTTTTTTTATGTGAACAAAAAAAAAAATAAATAAATAAGGAGTCTAATGGGTGTAGCTGCCAAAAAAAAATTCGGATGTGACTCAGCTATTATAATTTATATAAATTAGATATTAATAAAATAATTGTTATTTATTATTAATACAGAAGGGACGATGCATCGCCTTATTTTAGGTTTCCTGCTGGTATTGACATTGGCAGCGTCTTTTGGTAATGCCAGAAAGACCAAATCTTCACTGTCACCCAATATTACGGACTGGAGCGGACAGAAAGACTACGAACTCTTGGAATATCTCTCATTTTCGTCCAGATTCGTTCCAACTGCGCTATGGGCTGATAATACAGGAGACTACGGAAGTGTCGATTCGACCGATCTTATGATCAATCCGCAGTGTGTCATTGACAGCCGCCAATACGTCCAGGCCCTTTGGAACAGAACAGAATGGGCTCTATCCAGTAAACTTAATTTAATTCTACTTTATTTTATTATAAATATTAATTTGCTCGATGGATTTTTATAGTGTTTCAAGCTTCTGGGAAATTACCATTCGATGAATCTATTCGATTCATGATTGGTAATGAGCATTCGGATGTTCAACACGCTCCAGGTCTCTTTGACCAATGTGTTTCAGCTTCTACTTCATCTCCAGATGGAAATATCGAAGGTCAATACTGTTCTGTGTCGATTAGTGCTCATCCTCTGGATCGCCAATCGTTAATATCGATTAAATCGGATGACGAATTGAGCATTTATAAGAACGTACTCCTTCAAGAACCGAGGGTCAGTGTAGCTCCCAAGAAAAACCATCTATACGATGTGGTTGAAGATCCCCAAGTGGTCATTGGCACTTGTCTACCGGCGTCTTGCAGTTATAAAGATCTTCGCACTGCAGTGGCTTACAGCATCGGTCGGACTATTTTCCACCTACCTCAGAAGAATGGTGGAAATATGGACACTTTGTACTCGATGGTCACCAGTGCTAATGAACAGAACTGCATCAAAAATAGTCCGAGCGAATCGAACTCTGATGGACTACCAGAAATCGCGTTCATGTAATTTGGTTCTTATCTGGTTATTTTGGTTTATATTTACTTTCATTTTCCTCTTTAGGGCTTTCTTCTCTCTAATTGGTTTCTTGCTGTTTGCATCTACTTTTCGTGATATCTGGAGCTTCATTTTCTCAAAACCAATTACCGAGAGCCATCAAGATCCTTTCCACATGCGTGTCCTTCAGTGCTTTTCGATCCCAAGGAATATAATGGATTTCTTATCTACACCAAATGCCGGAACAGATGATAATATCGGCTGCTTGCACGGAATCCGTGTAACAAGTAACGTTACATTGGTAGTAGTCCACTTTGTGATGGAGATATTCTTTCGAACAGCTTATAATACCAGTAAATTAGCAGAGGTATAATAACACTTAACCAATGTTTAATGATATTGAACTATTTGTTCAACTGAGTGTAAATGTTTGAGGAATCCAGGATATTTCGACATCCTCCATTTTCCCTTTTAACAACCCGTCCACCTACGTAGACAACTTTCTACTGCTGAGTGGAGTCCTGGTATGCACATCTGTTCTTAAGGATTTAGATCGAGGCCGTTTCAATATGCGTAACTTCTTTCTGAATCGATACTTGAGGTTGGTTTATATAAGTGGTTTTCCAGATCAAATTTTTAATAAAACCAAATGGTGATAATTTCCAAGGTTGACGCCGTTATACTGCGTGATCTTGTTCGCCACAGCGGTTTTCGCGGGTCGCATCGGTTCTGGACCGAATTGGAGCCATTCGACTTACCAAAGTGAAGATTGTCGACTTTTCTGGTGGTCTCATTTGCTATACATCAACAACTGGATCACACCTAATATCACCCACGTAATCAATTGATTGATATACCCATTAAGGTCAATTAACTTGAATAACTTCGTTATGTATGCAGTGCATGTTGCACACCTGGTTCATGGCCGCTGATATGCAACTGTTTCTACTGAGTCCGCTAGTCATCTACCCACTGTGGCGTTGGCCAAGAAGGGCAGGACCGGCTTTTCTTTTCATGCTGCTGGCTGCATCTATTGGTTACAGCACTTATGCTCATATAGCGTGGGATCTACCACCAACTCTTATTTTAACTCGAGTGTAGGTTTTCTTTCTTTTTTTAGATGTACTATTTATACTACTAAATGAAATGTTATGAAATTGTATACATAGGGCCTTGTTGAAACAAGTGGAGGAGTACAGGCGTGCTTATTATACCAATCCATTTGCTCGATGCCCGCCTTATCTTCTTGGAGTATTTTTGGGTTGGATCTTGCAACGGACACGAAATGCAAAAATTGTCATCGGAAAGGTAAACGTACATACAAATTTGAAAACTGAGTACTTGATTACTGGATTTTTTAACTGGACAGTTATATACCAAATTACTAGAATTTATTCAAATCAATTGAGTTTTACTATAGGCGTCTGATTCAAAAATTGGTTATTCACCAATTAACTGCCGTACTTACTTTCTAGAACCTTAAATATGCCATAATTCAATCTCTTTCCAGCAGTTTTACCATAGAAATTCACAAAGGACCCAAGTATTAGTGGACTTATACCAAGTTTTACTGTTAGACCCATATAACTTAAAGTTAAAACCAAATCTCCAGCAAATAACCGATTTGTTATGCTGATTATTTTAAGGGAAAATCCTAGAAAAACAATATATTCAAGAATACCAACTTAGTATTGTTCAATATGATACCAGCATGTTGCGAGAATTTGTTTAGCTTTCCAAATAAATAAATCAAATGAAACTCATCTATCAATAACCAGAGAAATCTCGGTATTAATACAATATAAAATTTCTATTTCAACATCGTTCCAATCTTAAGGCAACTTTGGTGACCGGCTGGATTCTTTGCGCTGTGGCCGTTTGTGTAATCGAGCTGAGTATTATGCCATACTTGGACGAAAAATTCGTTCCTGCAAATGGTAATGCCGTGTTCCCAGTCGTCTACGGCGTTTTCCACAGGCTCGCCTGGGCCGGCGTCCCTGCTTGGACCATCTTCACTTGTGCCAATGGATACGGAGGCAATTTATTCAAAAAATAAATCATTTCAAATAGATTTCATATTAACGGTTGACATTTTTGTGTATTTATAAATAGGTATATTAAATGACCTGCTTTCTAGCAAGTTTTTCGCTGTTTTTGCGAAACTTTGCTTCGCGTCTTATTTGATTCATTTCAATTTCATCGTTTACTTCGCATCCCACATGCGACTACCCTTCTACTTCTCTTCACCTCACATTTGGATAAGTGCTGCAGGAATATTGTTACTTACCTTCGTTTTCTCTGCCGTTTTGGTCATAACTATTGAGATGCCATTCAGCAAATTGCAGAGATTCATTCTGCCTACTTCTTCGGCAGCGAAGAAAAATGCTGTAATAACTGAATCGTGTAATGGCAAGTCTAAAAATTTGGAATTAAAATCTCAATAATCCCTTTCCCCATTCTACCTTAAAAGTAGGCTATTTCTTTCGACAGCAATTTTGTCCCTTTTTCCTCGGTTGTTATAATAAGCTATTACATTCGGAAAGCCTTACTGACCCTTTTTCTGTGTATTTTGTCAGTATCAGCGCCTTGCCAATTGTCACATTGAACTTATTTTGAAAAGGAATAAATGCTGTTACATATCGTCATTTATTCCCATACAAAAAAAACATTTAGAAAATTAATAAAAGATGATTTGGAAATGTATATTTTATTCAATAACACTCTCCCTAATGGAAACTCCCTTTGAATTTGAATGAATTTCCTCATCATTTTTTTTTTGCTCATATTCTCTGTGTATACCTTTTTTGAATGTTAATTTTGTGTATTGTATTATTGCAATGTTTTCTTTTTTTTTTAAATCCACTGTTTTATTTTTTATCGTTTTGAGCACTCTACTGAAAAAGCAAATTCATCAAGAATGGTTTTTCTTTACCATTGTATCATTTTCCCATAGTAATACAATGTTACACATACTAGTTATGTTTTACTGAATTAATTTTACTGGAAGATTACAACCCGAATTTAAATCTTAAGTTTAATTAGTAAAACTTTTAGTCGCGAGAGAGCTAGCAAGTGTATGGTTACCATATTCGAAGGTTTTTAAAGAAATACACAATGGGGAAAAACAAATTTTTTTTTTCTACTTTGGTTTACGAGATACTTGAAAATGTCTATTTCTTTTGGGGTAGCTTTTAACACAGAAATGGGTTGCACCTGCTTCACATTAATCTTAGCACCCAGGTGTGTTTCATTTCATTCAAATAAACTTCGATTCCATATAGTTTTTAAAAGTTTACGTAAACGTTAAATTATAAATGGTTATATAAAAGAATGACTGGTGATACGTATTTCATCCAGCTGTTCACTAAGAAACGTAGGATATACGAATGTATATAAATATAATAAGTTGAACATTGCTTGATTGTAAACTCAGTAGTATTTTCTCCGAGTTCGACATCTTCCTTTTTCTACCTCTTCAAGATGATGCCTCAAAATGGTATACATAATTTTTAACTTGATTTTTTTTTTAAATCTTGAATTTAACAATTAGTTTACAGTAGTGGTCTTCACCAGTCTGTTTCTCTTTTTATTGCAGCCCCAAAGTTTTGGACAGATCAAAGGGCTGTACCCTTTCAAAAAATGGGGAACCCCTGACAATGTAAGTATATATACGTTTTATCTCATTTTTTAACATCGCTCTATTTCCATCAATCTTTATAATTTTGTCATTTTGGATGCAGTATTTTGCGTGTACTTTAATTAACGTGGAAGCAGTGGGTCGCTGTAAAGTAGGTAAGTCATCTCCCAAAAATTTAACCTTATTCTATGGCATATTATTCTATGGCATAAAGCTATATAGTCATATGTAATATTTATTTTTGAAAAAAATGAATGTAATTTAAAATATGTTTTTCTTCAGTAAACTTGCCATTAGGGCCTACGGGTGGTAGTGGATCGGCCCATCGTAACATGATCAATGATGGACGGAACACAATTCGAGGTTGGGGCGGGAATCCCCAAGACTTTATAGAATGGGCGTCGCATGTGAGTATAATTACACAACTCGTTGCAATTTCAGCACGAGTTCGTTGCATTCATTCAAAAACATAATTGACATATTTATTTCCTCTTATTGAGTGCGTATAAGTAGAACAGTACTTCAAATTTTAAGACAATTGGACAAATTGCATGTTTTGCTTATCCCGTTTACGATAATTTTTTAAATTAAGAAATCAAAATCTTTTAGATATAATATATTATATATACCAACTATTATAGTCTTAAAGTAATTTGATGTAAACAAAAACAATAAAACCTCCAGCAATATAGTCAAACAATTGTCATTTGTTTTAGTCATTAATTTGTTTGATTTACGTCTCTTGTTTGCATACAGTTGGACTGCACCCAGGCGGCTATGTTAACAGTGGGCTGCATGAATGGACAGACAGCTGCTAGAACCAGAATGTTGCTAGAGATATGCGGCAAACATTCACCACAATGTTCTACGTTATCTGACTTTCACGAACTTATGAAGCAGTATACGATCTAATGAAATCAACCTTTAAACGAACCGCTTCACTGAGTTATTTCTACAACCGACATGCAAAAATATTATATATACAACGTTACAACGACACTTACTAGATTGCTGATAAAATTTTAATAACAATTACCATACATTCCACCATATTCTTGTATCAAAACCCATTCCTTCAAAAATTATTCATTTATATATTTATAACAGTCAATAACCTGAGGATAATAAAATACACAAATTGATTATAAGGAATTGTTAAGTTGAGCAAAAATTTTACCACAATAATACTAGAAGTTATTATATTATATTAAAAAATTGGATTGGCGTTTTGGTAATTATTATCTTCTATCCCATAAAAGCTTGATGAAATCTAATCTATTTAAGTTTGTGATATTAAAAACCAATAAAATGAATTTGGCAATATTTAGTATATATATTACTTTATTGAAGTTGAATAACGTTTGCCGATTGACCAATTCAAACCACTCTTATGAATCAATCAATGTGAATAATAAGGAATCGATTAAGAATTTAACATTCAAAACCGGCTCACATTCAATTGTTTTGTCGTCAACAATTTAATCGTTTCAAAATTCAAGATTCAAACTTAGAATTGATGATAAACGAATGTGAAACCATATTGTAAAGAAAACAGTAGTATTACGTCCTTTATTGTAGTCATGTAGTGCAAATAATACTAAATGAAAAAAAAACAGATTAAAGAAATTTAATTAATTTTTTAAAATGGCTATTTCATTGTACTATGCCTTAGCATTTAAATGCTTTTGGATTTTCAAACTATTTTATTATCAATGTGTACAATAACCATGGTAAAACTAACCCACTTGATATCGATATCAAATTGACATTGAAACGGTAAACAAAAAATGGTTGTGTAAAGTATGGTATATTTAATGGCTATTGTTACACTTTGGTCTAGCAGTATATACATAAGCCTCGGGATTTTCAAAACATTTTGTTATCTTTATAAACATATTTCACTTTATATCCAACTGTAAAAGGTTTATAAAATGTGTACAGCATCGCCCAACTTATGCTAGTTCTCTTATCACTTTATATCTCGTCTAGAAAGTATGATAGAAAACAAATATACCAAAAACATATATCGTATATTTTGCTGGCCGCTCTGCCTTGGAATATATATAAATGGTACCAGATCTGATCAGTAGTGGATAGCACGTCGCAGACGTTGGCACCATCAAACCATTGTTGTAAAAAAAATGGGTCTGATAAGTAGACTAACCGCCTTTGCTGTGATATTGCTGGTCATTACCTATAACACTGATGCAGCTTCTCTGAAGGCGGACGAAGGAATCACTTTGGACGAAATTCTTACAGGCAAATTCAGTGCACAGTCCCACAATGGAACCTGGATTTCCGGTTTGATGTTTTAACCATTCACTTTTTTCAAATATAGCAGCACATTTAAAAATGTAATCTTAAAATAGGGAATGAATTCATTTATCAAACTGCGGATAGGGCAATAAATATCTACAATGTGGCAACATCGACGTCTTCAGTCATCGTTCCTGCTACCACTGTGGTAATAAATTTGGTCATTTATTCCAATAATAAAATTTCAACTGTTTACTAGATTGAGTTATGATTTAAAAGTATATTTATTTATTGTTACAGAATGCTCAACAGATTTCTAACTACAGGCTCTCACCCGATAGGAAATTTTTATTGTACAGCAATGATTACCAAGCGGTATATTATATAAGCAAACTATCAATTAATTGATGGTAGATAAAAATTAACTTTTTTTTTGTTTGCAATAGTCGTATCGGCATTCCAGCAGGGCCCTCTACTTCATCGTAGACTTAGATACTGCTTCCAACTACGCATCCTATAAATTACAATTCACTCCAAATGCTAATCCCCAACAATATCTCAACTACGCGACGTGGAATAAGCAAGGAAGCAGCATAATCTACGTCTACAATAACGACATTTACTTCAGGGCAGTACCAACTAATGTGAATAATGATGTTCGATTCACAGCTGATGGTGTGGATGAAGGCGTCTTTAATGGAATCCCTGATTGGGTTTACGAAGGTAGATCCGATTATTTGAGTCGATTAAATCATTCCATAATATACTAATGTGCATAATAGAGGAGGTATTGGGCACGGATAACGCAATATGGATCGCCAATGATGGTAGAAAAATGGTCTACGCAACTTTCGATGATCGTCAAGTGGATCATATGCAGTTCTCCCTTTACGGTACTCCAGGAAAATTAGAGAATCAGTATCCAGTTACAGCTGACATTCGTTACCCTAAGGTACTGCACAATAAGTGTTATTGGGTTCTTTTTTTTAATTATTAAATTTATCGCTTGGATTATGATTAGGCTGGACGCACGAATCCTACAGTGAAACTCACTGTAACTGATAAGATCTCCGGCGGTTCTAACCCATTAATTCAGCTAAGACCACCAGCCGATCTTGCAACCAAGTTTGTTCCACAATAAAAAGCTGACTTTTTAAGATTAAGAATTTTACTATACTATCTTATATACTTATAGGGATTACTATTTTACTACCGTTGCCTGGGCAACGAACGACGAAGTGATGATTGTCTGGATTAATAGGCACCAGAACGAATCCCAACTTGCCTTCTGCAACGCCCTAAACGGAGCTTGTACATCAGTAATATAAATATTTGATTCAGACTTAATTAAAAATCGTTTGTCGACTGATAACAGCTATTTTCAGCTATATATGCACACTTTTATTTAGATTTTTTTGTTTTTTAATTCAATTTATTTTATTTGAAGAAGGGGGGGGGGGCTTTGGTTACTTAAAATCAATCAAAGTACAAAACTACTAACTAAATAATAATAATGAAATAGAGTAAAATTCTTCGGTTTTTCTTTGAGTTTATTAATTCGGAATTTTCAGGAAGGAAGGGGGGGGGGGATTTCAGGCTTCTCTCAACCAACTGTCATTAACATTAACTTTATATATTTTAAATAGGAATTGTCAATAAACGTTCAAAATGGTTGGGTGAGCGACCAATATTCTGCGCCGATTTTCTCTGCGAATGGTCGCAGGTTCATCCACATCGTCCCAGTCGCGCAGACCGGTGGTGTTGGTAACTTCAAGCACGCAGTGCTCTACGACCGAGACACTAAACAGACCACCCCTCTTACGAGCGGCCGCTGGGAAGTGACGAGAATCGCCGGCTGGGATGAAACCTCCCAGTCGGCCTACGTCGTTGGTACGGCCGTCGACAAACCGGCACAGCGCCATCTCTACAAAGTGAGTGTTTCATCGGCTAACAGGGACGTCCTCTGCCTATCTTGCGGCACATTGAATATCGAATCCAAAGAGTGCACTTATAACAGCGCTGGATTCAGCATGGACCTCTCTTATTTCGTGCACGGGTGCAATGGGCCCAGCGTACCCCGCTCTGTTATCAGAGAGACAAGCGTAATAAAGCAAATCAATTTTGATTTTTATAAAAGTTTTTTAAATGTGATTTTTATGATGGTAATAGACTTTAGAAGAAGTTTACGTGGCTACCAATAATGAAGCTCTAGTGGACAAGTTATCAGCCAAAGCACTACCTGTTCCACTGAGCATGCAGGTCCCTCTTGGTAATGGTTACCAAGCCCAAGTTCGTCTGCTCCTACCACCCAATATGAATGGAAAGCATCCTATGCTGGTTTATGTGTAATAGCTCTACTCTTATTAACGTTATAGGATATATTTATATATGAGCATATTATTGAAATAGCTACGCTGGACCTGGTTCTCAGTATGTTAATGACCAATACAGTACTGATTGGGGCTCCCATCTGGCGTCAGAGAAAGGAGTAATCTATGCTAGAATTGACGGCCGAGGCTCTGGTTACCAAGGAGATAAACTTCTCCACGAAATATACCGCAAAATGGGTAGCGTCGAGATTGAAGACCAAATTATAGTGACTAAGTAATAATGACCTTTTTAATGCGATTCTAACCTATCAATACATAATATTTTATTTTAAATAGGTATTTGCAAGATAACTTACCTTTCGTGGATAGAACCAAAACAGCCATTTGGGGTTGGAGTTATGGTGGTTATGCTACAGCTTCGGTCATGGCAACCGACAGTGGTAACGTGTTCAAATGCGGCATGTCTGTTGCACCGGTAACCAACTGGATCTACTACGACAGCATCTACACTGAGCGCTACATGGGCCTCCCGACGGCCGATGACAATCTTAAGAGTTACGAGGACAGTGACGTCTGCTCCAAAGCTAAAAACTTCCATGGGAAGCAGTTCTACCTGATTCACGGAACGGCGGACGATAACGTCCATTACCAGCAGTCCTTAATGCTGGCTAAAGCTCTGGAAGCAGAAGATGTTCTCTTCCGTCAACAGGTAATTATATAATCCCAATAATTCATGTTTTAAATTGGTTCAAATTTGATTTATTAATTTTTCTAACAGAGTTACACGGATGAGAATCACGGTATTGGCAGCTACAGGCCTCATCTGTACCATTCTCTAGAAACTTTCCTGATGACCGATTGTTTTGGCATTGAACACGAGGTGTGGGGATAGTTAAAAAGGAGCATCCACTTTACGAACAATATTGAAATAACCAATTAGTTTGTGTAATAGTTATGAAAAAGGAGCGGCAAATACATCTAATCCAGCATTATCAATAAAAAAAAATAATTGTTGATGAATTTGAAGTTAAAACCCGTTTAGTTTATACTTTAATATCCTGATTAATTGAATTTAATAAAGTCCTTGACAATAATCATTATTCAATACTGCAAAAAGAGTTGTATTTTTTTTTACACAGTACATCAGATGATGAAATTAGCATGAATTATTGCGCATAGAAACAGAAGTTTGCAGTTAAATAAATACAAAATCAAGGTGAACAACTTGATATTTAGTCGCATGGAGATGATTCTTCATCGCAACAACTATTATATTCTCAAGGGCATGTTAAACATTTAACATTAAACCAAAAGAAGATGAACCCCACCCACTATTATGTGCATATATAAATGAGTGATTTATATGATGATCCTCAAGACACATATATATTTCGTAACAGAAAATGCAGTCATCAGCTTCAGTAGTCCAACTATTCGTAAGTATTTAAATGTAATACCAACCAATTGACAACTTTCTTGCTATATAGCTTTAACCATGTGGAAGTACTGTAGGAAAAAATGAATCAATTTTTTTTCAGGTTTTAATTGTCTGTTTGGCGATGATCATATATTCGGTGGAAGGGGACGTTCTGATACCAGACTGCGCTTGTGGTCACGTTGGGGGTTTTACGAGCCACAGCGGCTGCATTTTGGCTAAAGGAGCACCAGAGGGTTATGCCTGCAAATGCCATTCGGCGGGTGTTGGATGTTGGGGTACAATAGTTGACTGTCCCGAAGGTGTAGAGTGCATATTTCGAGACAGATCTCGTCAGGCTTGTCACAATGGTGGAGGTGACTGTGATGGCTACACTGATGATGGAACGCACCTTCCGAAATGGCAATAATAATCATTATTATTATTAATTATTGCCGATGCATTCGTAAAAGAGGGACGATATTATATTACTTTCTATAATAATATGCGCTGAGTTATGTTGTATTATAATATAAAGTTTATACGTTTTACCCAAAAATTCACGAGCCATCCAAAATACTTTTTTAAGCTTTTTTTTTTTTGTTCAAAATCAATTTTGAATGTTTTCAACTACATCAGAGTTAGTGAGTTGCACGGATGAGAATCATGGCATTTGCGGCTACAGAACCATTCTCTGAAAACCTTCCTAATGACCAACTGTTTTAGCATTGAACACGAGGTGTGGGCCGATATAGTTAAAAATAAAGGGGCATCTACTTTACGATTAGATTGTGTAATAGTATATTCCTGAAAATTGCGCGTCAAATACATCAGATTGTGGCATTTATCTTTTATTGATTGTATATGTTAGAATAACCTGCCTAGTATCAAAGGTTTGAATAAATGCACTTATTGATGGGAGAGGCAATTCAAGAAAGTCCTTGACAATTACTCGGTACTGTAAAAAAAAGTCTGATGGAATGAGCAGCATGAAATAAAATTGCGCGTTTGGTAACAATAGTTTAAGTCAAATAATAAAAAAAAACTAGTCTAGCAACTTAATATCTAGTAGTATTACAACAGCTATTTTCAAGGACATGTATATAATTGAACCAATCTCTTACAATAAAGAAGAGCAACCCCACCCCATCGTAATGTGCATACAAAAGTGAGCGATTGTTTATTTATGTGATCCTCATCAAGACTTAGAGTATATTTCTTAACAGAATGCAGTCAGCTTATTCATCAGTCCGACTCATTTTCTTAAGTATATTAATGACAACTCATCAGTTTTTAAACAATTTAAACCATTTTCATGCAGATACATTCGTAAAAGAGGGATATACTTTATCACTATAAAGTTTATACGTTTTACACCGAAAATATACTGCATCATTTCCAAACAATTTTCTTTCTTTGTTTTGGTAAATAACAAATATGTATTAAATATAAAATACTTTTATTTATATATAGGCAATATACAGCGATTTTATAATATACTATTATTCATTTATTCTTACCTATTTCAAACTTCACAAAATATAGTTATTATAGCAATAGATTTATTTAGTATGATAATGGTTGCAATAACTTGGCACTTAATACAATAAATATATATTCAAATCATATACAAAGTAAAGGTAGTGAAGTTCTAGCCTGTATAATTATTATGCCATGGGCATCCATCACAATTACGTGCAGGGACTTTCAATAAGCTTTTATATTATTCAATTCTGAGTATATAGGTAGTAGCCTGAAGGGTCCGAGTGAAACACTAATACATAAGGTATCCACATGTATGTATTACTTTTTTCGATAACAGATTCTATTTTATTTAAATAATATTCAAGTTCAAGCTCGTATTATTATTATGCCATGGGCATCCCTCATTATACAATTACGTGCAGGGATTTCCAATAAGCTCTTATATTATTCATTTCTAGAAGTAATAGATGAGAATCAGCAGCCTGAAGGGTCCGAGTAGCTGTGACTCATCGCAGACTCTCAGCGCGGCACTACCTTCATATAGAGATGAACAGCCTATATCACATATATACTCATACGCTCTCTCTATAGACCCTATGCCAGAAGGTCCTTTCACTAGTTGTTGTTGAGAAACTACGCAATAATGCAGAATCCAAGTTCCGGCTCGTGCCATCGTGTCCATATCTTGACTAGTTAATGCGATAACGATTAAGTAACATGCACAAGGAAAAATAAATCTTATATTTTCAGATGTTGCTGGACTTGCTGCAACGAAACAGTTACACTTAATATATAATAAATAGCTGTATTACTTATTATCAACTGTAAAGGATACATTATACTTAAATGTACAGTACGCTGCATTATTATGATATATAGATGTACATCTATTTGCAAGTGACCGACTTTATAAGTATAGCATAGCACAAAACCTGCAGCCCCCTGTAAATAGCTTGTTTTTCCCAAAATCTTATCTTATTTGTCGCTGTGTAACCTACTTGTTGCTATCTCTTATCATTTTACCAAAAATCGCTAACAAACAAAAAGTTGTACTACCAACACAATAAACTACTTTTAAAATATTCCAATGTTATATATACTTAAGTGAGCCAAATCTTGCTCCTGCTCCCCTGGAGGTAAGATACAATCCAAACTATGCAGTTTCAATCGTTAAAGATTTCTCACTAAAATTGTATTTATCATTACATAACAGATTGCCATGGCAGTGGTGAATGTCGTTGTGGCCCAGGCTGCGGCTGCCAATACATTTTAAAGTCTTAATATGTACCTATTTTATTCAATTATATTTTTCAATGATAAAAATTGTTGCAAAAGAAAGAACAATCACTAGAAAGTTCAACCACTGTTTTAAATGTGATTAGAATGAATAAAATTCTGTCACATGATGAACTGAATTGTAATAAAAATAGTCTTGTAGTGGTCGTAATCTAATTTTGCTATAGCAATAATGAATAACAATATTGGCATGATTACTCACTCTATAAATATTATAGCTACATAAATTTAATAATCAGCAGTTAATATGTTGTCAGCAGATTCTTCTTCACTTTCTTCTGTAATTGTTGTTAAAGTTGACGAACAAAATGGTTCCTCCTCCATCGGATGTCCACAGAGAAGTTTCTTGCTAATCACCTCGAATTTCTCCTTTAATTTGTCTAAGAAATCCGTGACCAAATCACCATCCTGATTAGTTTCATCGGGATCTTCATTGGCCTCTCCTAGTTTAGCTTGAATTGATTTGATACGCAATCTCCAGCGTTCCAGAGTGTTACCAATGGCGTCAAATAGGACAAAACCGTTGCCCAATGTATTTGTGAGCGTAAAGGATGCATAACCACCGAAAGAATTTTGGGCTGTGTTGAAAGCCTCCACCACTCTATCCAGCGAATTAAACGTTGTATTGGCGTTTACAATGTTGGTTATAGTTTGATAGAAGTTGATTAAAGTGTCGGCCGTTTTCCGAGTAACCAATAACGGTAATAATGTTTTGTCTGTTACAATTTACAGCAATAATACTTTTTAAAATATATAAATTTATACTTTTATTAACCACATTATACCTTGACCGGAATTTAAAAGGTCTCGTTGAGTTTCTTCGATATTATTTTTATTCATAGGCCAAGCTGAACAGCTGTTGAAACTCAGTAAAAACACTAAGCAATAACAGTTAAGTTTACATCTCACCTCCATCCTAGCTTTATTAGATTATTTGTTGTGAAGAGTTACGAAGCTCATTTCTAACTGATCTTTTCTAATGCCAAACATTCGCCCATATATATGAAAAATTCATCTTTGGGATTTTTATACTAATATAGACCGATCCATATTTAAATGTAAACAAATAAGACGAGTATAAGAAGTGATTTCATATGCATATAACCCAGTGAACTGTACTCGCGTCTCGTATTATAGAAATACATTCAAAATATTAAACAAATAACTAATTATTAGACATCGTAGATTTGAGACATTCCGTCAATTCTGAGTTGTTAGTCGTCTCATTAATCATCGGATAAAGTAGTCTACACCTCAATCTCTTATTTATGGTCACTAATTCCACCACTATTTGATCCAAAGTTGATTTCATCATCTTTAAGCGTTCCTTTTCCGTCATTTTAACCTGTTTGTCTCTCATGTTTAAAATGCGTACGGTCAACCGCTCTGCAGCACCATCCATGGCGTCGTAGACGGTTAAAGTGCTGCCCAGCACGGTGACGGCCGAATTCAAAGCAATCAAGCCGTAAGAATTACCAAGGGTAGACAAGAGCGAAGTGACTCGATCCAGCGAATTGATTGTAGTGTTCCCGTTTATAATATTGTCGACTACTGACAGCCAGCTGACCCATTTATCAGCCATCGCGATCGGAGTGAAATGTTGAACGATCCTACTCTTTTTGTAATTAGTAGTCCTATTTCGTGCAACTATGCAAATTACAACCACTTAAAACTATAATTATAAATTGAATGAATTTAGAAATTATATACTGCGTAATAGAGTAGTGGGTTTGACGGAAATCGATGAAGATGCCCCCTCTAGAGAGATAATTACAGCGGCGGCGAACACGGCAATGACGAAAAAACTAATTGAAATGCTTTTAAGTGCTGCTGACGACATGCTGGTTATTGTGTAACTGCTTACTGAATAGCGTACGACATGGGGCACTAATCTCGATGAACTGGAAGCAACTTTATGTTTGATGTGTCCACCTTTTCAATGCACGATGATACAAAACTTCTTAAAAAAGGATTACCAGCATATTTTGTTCTTCTCAACCTTACATAGGAATGGTATTCTTAGATTAGTTACATGTAAAGCGCTCGACTTGGCATATTGAGAATCAGCAGGCTAGGAATAAGTTATGACATAACGGATCACGATAATCTGTCTTCCAAGATATTTCTTTACAGGGTTACATTATAAATAATAAACTTTAAAAAAAAAAATAAAAAAATATTCGAGTCTACCAGGGATCGAACCTGGAATCTTCTGCTCCGTAGGCAGACGCGTTATCCATTGCGCCACAGACCCGCTGTCCATTTCTACCATTGATCTCTTTTTAAAGTAAACAAAATTAGAAAGCTCAACGACCTTTACTCGCAATAAGAAATGCTAGGAAAAACGAGTCAACAGATCAGCATGTTGTTGTGTCACAGAACTAGATGCCTGCGCCGAAGAAGAATGTATCTTATCTCAATTTACTCTTTTCTGGAATATAAACATCTCGCTCTGTGCAGCATAGTAATTTTTTCAAACTCTAAAAAAAAGAATTAACTAAAGTGTCTACTACACAAAAATAATCTCTATATGGAATTAAGTTTATACCGCAGTGAGTATATGGATGAGCATTTCAAACTTGGCGCGTCAAGGCCAAGTCCATCGATAACAAAAGCAAACAATCGATTGCAAACACAAGTATAGTATGTAAGGACATAATGATAAATACAAGAAAATAAGGAAATGGGAAAATATGTGCTGCATCAGGATATTTTCCCGCGATTGCGCACCAGTCACCACATTTTTTTCTGGAAAAAAATGTAGCGATGCGCGAGTAAGACGGTAGTGCCGTGCGCCAAGGTGCCTTTCGAGGCCGTCATCCGCGTGCGCAGCAAGTAGATCGCGTCCTCCCATTGGTCAGACATCTCATCCCGGCCCTGCTCTTCTGAGCACGGCACTTCGTCGCCCTCAAGTCCAACTGGTATTTAAACTGGCTGGCGTCCCCTCTTTTGATCCATCGACAACTTTTTCGTCTACAACGAGCATCTTTGAAGGAAGAAAAGCGACAACAATGCCGAAATCCTGCTGCCAAGGTAAGATTTTTTACTACCTAAGTGATGAACATTGTAAGAATGAGCACTTTAAAGATGACTGTACTAATTTAAAGTAAAAGAGATAAACCAATAAAATTCAAATGATTTATTTTCGTATAGGAAAATGTATTTGTGGGGACAGCTGCAATTGCGACTGCTGCGGCAAAGAGTGCGAGTGCGGACCGTCCTGTTCTCAGTGCAAGGCGGGCACTCTGAGCGCTTCTAGCTGCTCCTGTGCTGGAGGAGGTATGTAACAATAACGTTTATTTATTTATGTAGCCCTCTCTCTTCAATAATTATATCATATAATTAGCTTGTGACTGTGGAGCCCAGTGCCAGTGTGGAGAGAGCTGCAACTGCAAGTCCTCTTGCTGCAAGTGAATTGTCTCAAACAAAGCAGCGTATTATCATCCACTTATTCTCACATATATGCTTTTTGAATTTCTTTTCTATGATAAAAGTCACATGCGCCAATGTAATCAATTTTTTCTTACCAAAATACACGTTGAAACTATAGTCTTGGCCATCTAGCGGTCGTATAAAACACAAGAACAAAACAAAAAGAGCTATTTCCAAATCCTATCACAAATGGTCTAGCACATGTTATGTCTTCCCCAAGGACTTTGTTCCATCCCCAGTGGTCGACAATTTACCAAGAATTTAACATGCACGTAATGACTCGATCCCTACATACAAAGTCCTCGACGTTGCGCTCATGTCAACGTATTCTAATCACATATTTTTCATCCTATCCTACCTCGGAGCAGTTTCTTTCTTGTCTTCGACAACTAAGCACGTTCCGTGCATCCGCCCTTCGGGAAAAGTTTTTTTTATTAGGGGCTCACCATTATGTGCGCTTAAATATTTATTCAATTCGTAATATTCGCAAATATTACTATTAGTTCGAAACATTATTATACAATCAAATTTGAGTCTGGCACTTATGACGTCAGAAAAACCGTATCGAGAGCCAAAACGGACTCTAGGGACTGTTTGAGGTCTTCTTCAACTATTTCGTCGAATCTTCGATTCTCTGGAATCGCCTTTTTAATTTCTCGACAAAGTTACTTATTAAATTCTAAATAAAATATGTACTTGTAGCTGAGATTCACGTCATCACTCTAAGCCTATTTTCATGTTTATATGATACGTAGATAAGTTCATATAAATTAAATACCAAATATTTAAAAAAAATTCTCGGAATAGATTTTCCGCGAAATCGAGGCTGAGTTGATCCCTAGGGCTCTCGATCTAAGTTTTGCTTCCACTTTTAATTCGATAACTAATTCAGCGTTAGTCACAGGGAAATTTCCTTTCAGTGATAGCCTTAGATTTCCCTCCTCTATCCGCTCGTATTAATTTTAAAAATCTACGTCAATGTGGAAGTATTTTAAAAAGGCCTTAATTGGACGATAAATTTCGTACCGCATATTCCCGAATTTCGTAAAAATTCTTTCACCCTACACCGTTCCCGTGCAGATTTTTACACAAAGGGTGGTAAAAATTTCATTTGCACGCGAAATGAACGACCGAAATCGATTCAAACAGGGAGACATTGGACCTCTGGCTCCTGAGAATTTCGACCTATTCGAGTGAAAAGGAACCTCCGAGTTCCGAGGATTTCAGCAAAACCAAAAACTGGGCCAGTGTAGCTATTTTCCCGATTCGAGTTAATCGGCTATAGACCTTCGTTAGTAAACTAACTCAGAAATTGATAAATTTCTGAGTTTTTTCACTTTAAAAAGTAGTGAAAGACTGCTTCAGACATTTTAAGAATAATAAATTATTAATTAGTCTTACTGAAAAAATGATTTGGTGGTGGCTAACTATTACCTGACAATTTGCCCAGTTAAACTCGAACTTTTTTTTATTTGAATTTCTTCCAATCAATAAGACCGATATTTAGAAATTTGATGATATTTATTTATTTTTTATTGATATATAAATTAATTGTTACAGAATTTTAGCATGTCAGTGTGTTAGTGGTATTTCCAGTTTTTATATAGTCGTCCTAATAACCTTGGCGTGGTTTGCTAAAGGTAGCACGTATACCAGCCTTTCTCCTGTATAGATTATCGATGCAGCTTAATACGGTTATTTAAATAAGGTGACGAATTCCTCATAGTCTACTGACCTGATAATCTGTGTTTGAATTTAAAAAGAGTAGTTTATACTCCATATATATATCAACCGCTTTGATAGCCTTTCACTATTGCGTTAGAGTCGCTGCGGATCGACGATTAATAAAACCTGTTATTATTTTGTCCTTGGCATGCACTAGATTATTATAATACATCGCCTATAAATCTCATTAAAGTTCTAATAAGATTGAATGAATAGACTTAATAGTTAACAATCAAAACGTAATGTTCAATATTGTTTTATTATTATTATAAGCGTCGCAAATCTATAATGAAGGTTACTAATATTCTCATAGTATCCCACATAAAAAAAATATGAATATTATCTGATGCGTTGGACTCACAACAAATTACATTTTTATTTTCTATATTTAATTGATAATGAATATAAAAAATATTTAATGTTAAAATATTGAACAAAAATTAGTTTATTTACATTTGTTAATTCATATTATTATAATTTATGTTATACAATTTCCGCTAATTAACGTAAATAATATATTTATAAATATCTATATTTGAATATATTTAAACCGGTCTATTGTTATTGTATATATTGCACACTATAGCCACTAGCCACTATCTCCATTTATAGCAATATGATACAACTGAACTGGTTTTCATAGAAACTGATAGCATAGACTATTACTCAATCTAAGAACTTCAGCTTACTTCCACGAGATTTGTCGACCTTTAATCTTGTTTTCAGGAAATATTGTTTCACAGACACGTGAGCTGTTTTACACAGGAAAAGCAAACCGGTTTTAACAAGGCCTTACTTCCTAGAATCTCATGAATATTCAATCGTAGACAATGCCGGGCAATAACCTATAATATTTATAGAAAAGCAGGAACTATATAGGTTCTTAACTTAGATTTTTTATAATTTCAGAACCTATTCAAAATATGTGTATTTCTTTAAAACTATTCGAAAGTCGATTTTTATTAACAGCGCATCATTTTTATATGATTCAAAGTTAAATAAAATTCTACGACTTTGTAAGGTGTGGGTTATCAAATTGAAACATATAAATTTAAAGTCTTTTTACATGCAGTTTTTCTTTAAAACGGTTCATTTTAGTTTGTAACTATACGATTTTGTATCCAATGCTAAAGAAACAATATAATTTAGGTTATACATACTGTATAATTATACTAGAAATATGTAGCACATAAATAGGCACACGCCTTGTCGAAAAAAAAGAAAGTCATCAAACAAGTTTAAAAATTGAGCAGTATACTAATTTGATTTCTAAATTTGTCCTTATCTATGTCATTTTACTTTTTCCATTATTTGGTTTTTGAATAACTTAATTAAAAAAAACTAATACGGTTACCGAATAGAAAATATATTATAGCATTTATGACTAATCACATACAACCATTATAGTTGTAGTTTGATTCAATCATTATTATTTTTCGATTAATTAAGCTCAAAATTAAGCATTAATTGACTTGGCGCTTGAATAAATAAAATGGGTACAATCGAGAGTTCTTCATTCTTTTAAATCAATATGTATTTGGATATATATATGTATATATTTTATAAATAGAACTCTGTTTTTTTAAGTATACATGCACATATCAGTAAAATATAAGAGGAAGGGGGGTTGGAGGTACTAATTTCTAAACTATAAACTACTTTGTTGAAGGGTACAGACACTATTACTAATACAATGGGTGGAGGGGGGGGGGGTATTGGACTCTAAGATATCTGTTTTTGTGTGATCTAATGTGGAATACTAAAGGTAATAGGGTGTGTTAACGGCTACAATTAAACTGTTATTAGTATGGGATTGAAGAAGTGTGTAAACTAATAAGCTGAAATAAAATAAAATTGGGCATTCTACGTTATACAATGGATATTAAACATGTCATTTTTACTATAATAATGACCACCTGTCTAGTTTTCTATATTCTACGGGTCTAATGCTATTCTATATTCTAGTCTATATACCCTATTATAATGCTGAAATAATTTAACGGCGGCCAAGACCAGCCCCACAACCGTTCAGAATGGCGACGAGGTTCACTCCGCGGTTCTTGTTCACATCATTGCTCAAACAGGCGCTGTACTCAGAAGAGTAGGCTCCCTTTGCGCCGTAGCTGGTCTTGAAGTTAGTCTTGATGCCATTGTTGTCCTGTCTACCGGGGATGAGTCCCAACCAACCGGGCCTATTTGCTTTCTTGCCTCCACCCCTGCCGCCGTTCATGGAGTAGATGGGGTTGAAGTTGGTGTTGTAGTAGTAATTTCCAGCAGAGTAATCGTCAGCTTCAGCGGCAGGGGCGGGTGCGGGAGCAGGGGCGGCAGCGTTGGTTGGTGCAGCATCACTTGCTGAAAATGTTATAAATTAGAATTGAAACAAGTTAATGAATAAACAAATATATTTTTAAAAAATGTATAAATACATACAGCCAAAGAGGACAGCAGCAAGCACGCAAAGTGGCAAAAGGCATATCTGAAATTATTTAAGAAATATAATGATTGGGTGTATTACACATTATTGTAAATTATATGAAATATTACGAGCTTAGACATTATTGTGCTGGTTTGGAGGATGACAAAGAATGAATATAATAAATTTGCAATCAAACCCCCTGCTTTTAAAGCAAAATTTTGATCCAGACTTTCAGTCCATGTGGCCTTAAGAATCCGGTCCAAGTTACAATAATATAGGGAAATGGGTTATGGGACGAACCAAAAGAGCTTAGTTTGATAAGCGACTTTAACAGCTAAATATTGTCCCTTCACTTATACTTTTTGCTACTGCTGCTCCAATTGATTCAAAAAAAAAATTCAAAACGAAAATTGAAGATTTAATCATTGGCACTGCAATATACAGCATACCTTTCACAAATATGTGCTAGAATTATCCGTTTAGAAACAAATTTAACAACGAAAAGAAGTCGTCCTTGTATATTTATATGCTTTGATCATTTAATGACCTGATGATCTATTTATATACACGCATACTCAATTGTCGAATTAGTGACTGTTGCTTTTTTCATGCAATGACAACAATTAGAAGAAGTTAACCCATTTATAAAAAAAACTGGAACTGAATTAAAGTAAACTGTATGAATATTTTCATGCGTATTAACACAATTTTAATTAATTTTACTGTCGATCATTTCCAAGTATTTTACATACTTCTCCAAACAATAATAATTTATATTATACGCCTTGTTTTGAATATTTTGTTGAGACGTAAGATTTAAAAATGTTATTATATTATTTGTTATAATAACTTCTTACTTATTTATCTTATTCTATTGACAATTTATTTAAAGTAATATGTATCAATCTCAAATCAAATCGAGTAATACCCACTCCAGTCAATTGCTTTCTATCTGTTCACTTGATATGGAAATTCAAATTATACAAAAACATATATATTCAATTATTTAAACTTTAATGTTTATCAGAAAGAAAAGGTGGATGTGTAAAGTAAAATGTTTTACTCCCCAAGAAGTCAATGCTAAATGAGGCATACTGTGTAATGATGGATTTTTGTAATATATATATACATATGTATGTATATATAATTGAAAACAATAAACATTGGTATTATAATTTAATAATAAATTGTGTATTTTTCTGTATAATAAATATGTATCTCTTTGGGTAGAATATATAAACTCATGCCTAAATATATGGAGGAGGAGGAGGGGGGGTGGTGGATTGGAAGCGGACTAATTTTACAATTTCTAAATTCTAAACTACAATATGGAAGGGAACGGAAATGGTAAGACGAGGAGGGGGAGAGGTGGTGGTTTATAATGCAATCTACATTCTGTTTCTTTGATTTCTAAACTGTTTGGGTTTTAAAGTGAGCTGTTCGGTTGGGGGTCGTTAAAAACTACATTAAACTGATATTAGTACTGGATTTTTGATGGGGTTCTAAAAAGTTACTAATGCAACTATTAAGCTGGTGAATGAACATGGAAAAACTACATCTAATATAAATGGTATGATGGGTTCTATAGATATTCTAATTTTACTAATCTACCTACTCTATTCGATTACACTTAATTAAACTAACGGCGGCCGAGACCAGCACCACAACCGTTCAGAATGGCGACCAGGTTCACTCCTTTGTTCTTGTTCTGATCATTGCTCAAGCAGGCGCTGTACTCAGAGTTGTAGGCTCCCTTTGCGTCGTAGCTGGTCTTGAAGTTAGTCTTGATGCCATTGTTGTCCTGTCTACCGGGGATGAGTCCCAACCAACCGGGTCTATTCGCTTTCTTACCTCCAGCGCCCCTGCCGGTGTTCATGGAGTAGATGGGATTGAAGTTGGTGTTGTAGTAGTAATTGCTAGCAGGGTAATCGGCAGCCTCATAAACAGCAGGAGCAGGGGTGGTATAGACTGGTGCGGGAGCGGGGGCTTTGTAGACTGGGGCAGGGGCCGGGGCAGCGTAGGTCGGTGCGGGGGCAGCAGCAGTGCTTGGAGCACAATTGCAACCTGCTGCAATAGTGATGCAAAGTTTTAAACAATTTTATAAGAAAATATAACCAAGATAGGTTTTTTATCACCAATACATAGATTATATTTAAACATTATTAGTAATATAGACATATAATTGTAGTACTTACTGCCAGAGACGGCGGCCATCAACATGCAAAGAGCCAACGAACGAATCTGGTTAAAGAAATAAAAGTTAAAATTTCGAATATGATTGCATCATTGAAAATCTTAATGCAATAATCTTACAAGCTTAGTCATCGTTGTACTGTTTGAAGAACGCTATAGAAGATGAATATACATTTTGTTCGAACCGATATCTGCTTTTATACCAATTTTTCACTTCAGCGTGTGCCCTAAATATTAGGTTTTGTGGTATACGTGACAACGGAAGGAATCGGATTGAAAACAGGACGAACTAGGGGAGGTTAGTTTGGAACAACTTTATTTCTTGCCCCTTCACTTCATATGCTGCTGCTACTGCTCCAGTTGGCTCAAATAGTATTCCATAAAAATAAGCGAAGACTTATCCGATGCTGCAATCCCACGCCTTTCACAAATATCCGCTAATTTAACGTGGGAATTTTTAGGTGATAAATTCATTTAGGTAAAAAAAAGAGAAGTAGGTGCCCTTGAAGTAATGATATAGTCATCATGCCCCGATGCTCTATTAATACACTTGTGTTTCAAGGTGACCAATCCAGAATAACGGGGTTCAAACTAGTACAAATAATTGAAATAAAAAAGGAAATTCAATCGAATTATAAACATTGCGTTAACACTCTTATAGGTATTATGCAAACATCAAAGAAAGCTATATAATACCTACTAATGTATTCCTCAAACTGACCTGCAAGTATGTGTAGTATACAAAGCTATGATCATTAACAGCTACAATTAAGATAATAAATATAACATAACGAATAACTCGCACGAATTATCGTGTACTATTAGCATCAATTATTTACACTAAGATAATCCGTATGTATTGATAAATTAATAACTTATAAATAAATAAATACCAAATCTAGAATATATTCAACTGGTGGAAACTGTAAATGCAATCACATTATATGTAAAATGCGTTTTGGTTCGCTATACA
This sequence comes from Chydorus sphaericus, assembly GCA_030141595.1. Lineage (NCBI taxonomy): Eukaryota > Metazoa > Arthropoda > Branchiopoda > Diplostraca > Chydoridae > Chydorus > Chydorus sphaericus. Next base: position 180,530 of record CM057933.1, on the reverse strand, counting down.
TTTATAATCCATTAAAAAAAATTATAAAAACAAATACCATCGTTATTTTTAACTTTTTGTTTTATCATTTACTTTTCAAAACTACAAGTTTCGAAATTGAATCAGCGACCTTCAAAAATGAATCTTGATTTTCTGGACATTCAAAAAGTACCCAAACTTTCCTTTTTTTAAATGCACCTATATACAACATTTTTAAAATGCGGTGAAAACATACGGTGACAACCAAAACCTGAAATTAACTATATCTCGTGTCCCACAGAGTTATATCTTTTATTATATGGACACGTTTTGGTTCATATAATACCAGGGCCGGTTTAACCCGAGGTCACACCGGTCACGTGCCGGGAGGCCACGGCATTTTGAGAGGCCAAATGTCTGAGATTTACACAAAATTTTGAGAAATTTCAAAAAAATTTCATGGAAAAAAGCTTTGCTAGTCGTTGGTCTCTTAAATTAACCCATAAACATCACAAAATTCGGCCTGCGGCCGGCTATGGTTGCATTTTGGGGACTATTTATTTTTTGTGCCAGGAGGCCAGGACGGGGTAGACCCGGCCCTGTATAATACATCACTTGCTACCCATCAGTAAATTATATGAATTTGCATGATTAGTAGGCCATATTAAATGGCTTCATTTCTTCGCCCTCAAAAAACATGTATAAAGTTAGGGATTTTTTGATGATTCAAACTCAATAGGTTATCAAATATGTTGATTTCAATTATTATTAGTACGATACACTGAATGCATATTTTAACAAATATACCTCAAATAATAGTTAATAGAAATTTCAAAAGTTTTTAACTGGTATAGTATGTAAATATTTAGAATAACCCATCGTTAAAACGCAGTTGGGATGTATAATATACTTAATAACCTTGAGTTTTGAAATGCTGTATGACCATTTCGTGTATACTTTGATGAATTGACAACAACTATATTGATTTTTCTATATTCGCCCAATACTTTCAAAAAAATATTGTCCCTTAAACTATTGACGAAGGTGATACGTCAAATTATTAAGGTGAGATATAAGAAGGAAATCCAAGAAAACTGCTGACCAAATTGATTTATTACTTAGAGAAAAAAAACGATGCATATAAAGTATGCTGCGCATCTGACGCAAGGTCGTCCTTGATTCAAACATTGCATGTTTCTTCTGATTCTTTATCAACGTATTCCACGTTGATGTATGTTTTGTTACCAACTGCAATGACAAATAAGACAAAAACATGTTTTGTTTTTGTTGCACACATAAATGTGTAAGGAGAAAAACTCCTAAAAAATCTGCACTTGCTGATATATTCAAGGCTTTCCTCGTTGAGTCATCCGAATTCATATCAATGTCAGCTCTAATATATTGAAGGACGAATGGTAATTAAAACATTCCAATTGTAGTTATTACGTAAAAAATATGTTATTGATAATATTTAATGTAGAAATAGTAAATACTTGATTTCTTTTTTACTATATTCAATCATTTAAAATCAGAAATTGTGAATTTTTGCTTCTTAGTATAGGTATATATAAGAAAGGGGAATTATAACTTAATTTAAAAATAATATTATTTGCAGTAATAATAATATTTTTGTAGATTCGTTATGTGTGAATGAATAAACTTATATATATAACAAAGATTTGCTATAGTATGTAGTAGTATGATCGAATAATTAATGAAACTTAAAACCCCCAATTTGCTAATTTAAAACTCAAATTATCTTATATATATTTTTAAAACTAAACTATCGGCCTGTTAACACTTGACGTATAGACAGCGCCGAAAAGTTTGTAATTTTCAAAAAAAAATTATTCAAATTTATATTTTTTTTCCATTTCTATACCATGGAGACATCTTGCGCTCAAATATAATACCAATTCTTCTGCCACCTAGCAAAGTAAAATATAACCTTCCTCAAATTATCTTATATATTTTTAAAACTAAACTATCAGCTTAAGGCCTGCTAATACTTGACGTTTAGAAGGCGACGAAAAGTTTGGAATTTTCTAAAAATTTCCCGAAGGGATTCTAGGCGCTCGTCGTCGACCGAGTACCACTTGCCGACAGATGGCACATCGTACTGTTTTGGCGCAGCCACGATACAAATGTGCATTACCGACGAAAACAATTTAGCGCGTTATTTTTGAAACATATTATCTTCCCACGTATTGAATTTATTGAATAAATAGCGCTGGGTACATAAATAATTGTGATGTATAGTATTTAGTATTTACATCAACAACAGGTTTACACCAATTCTTTTCTTATGTATGATGTTGACATCCACATCAACTTTTACGTTATGAGTTCAGTGATGTTCCACATTAACATCACTTCAACTACTGCCTACTTTTTCCCTCTCAGATGCTTACAATAAGAAATCATATGGTATTATAGGGCCTACAATTATACTTGATGTGGTATAAAGTCGTAAAAAAATTGTATTT